>JANHGL010003443.1:56543-78948 GCA_024611195.1 Ceyx melanurus | reverse complement strand
AACCCCGGAGCTGCGAGCCACGGAGCTTCAGACCTGCAACTGCAAAACCCCGGAGCTGCGAGCCACGGAGCTTCAGAGCTGGCTCTGCTGCGAGCCATGGAGCTTCAGAGCTGGCTTCAGGCCTGTCTCTCCTCCAGGATCCCCAGAGGGAATACCAGGGCAGATGCCCACTGCCGAGGGCCCATGCTGAGGCCAAGGAAGGGCTGAAGAAATTGCCACCGTTTGTGCAGGTGGCAGCTGCCTGCCCTCTCCTCTGACACAGGCCTCCAGTGCCTACTGCAAGCTCCATTTTGCCTGCATCCAGGTGCTGTGTTAGGAACTGGCAGGGGCTGAGTCTTTGCAAAAGATCTCAGGGCTGCCTGGAGGGTAAATACTGTCCCACCAGGGGGAATGGGACCTCAGGAGATCCCACACTGAAGCAGCAAGAGCAGTGGTCCTTACCCAAGCACAGATAACTTTTTTCAGTGTTTGGCTCTGCTTTTCCTTCTAGGCAGAGCTCTGCAGAGTACTTCAAACTTGGCTGTTTAAGAGGGGGTAAAATTAGGTTAGCCAAGATTTTTTATCCAGACATCTGATGTTTTTGCCTGCTTTGCCTCTTCCTAACTTACTTGTCCTAAGAAAACAACTGCCTTTGGCCTTCTAAGGGGACCTTTTATATAATACTTTAAAAAAAAAAGACAAAAAAGTGTTTTACTTTTAAAGCCTCAGCCAAGGAGACACATTCACAGCTTCTCCATCCCCACTGCATGCAGAGCTATGGCACCAAGCCAGCACTGTTGCTCCTTCATTTCATTCCCAAGTCTGCCAGGAGAACTGAAGGTTACTTTGGTTTTCCATCTTCCTGATTTTCCTGCAAGAGACCTTTTAGTGCCATTAGCCCTTGATGGAAAGGGCCTTCCTGCCTCACATGCTATGTGACAGGTTACACAAGCTACAGCAGCCTTTGCTCCAGCTGGGTATGGGTTTCTTCTTCCACTGATGTCTGGCTGTCCCAGAGGAAACTGAGTTGTGCTGTGCTGGTGGCTGCACACATGCTGGGAAGAAGCCATCCCACAGAACTTGCACCAGTTGGATTGATAAAACAGCTAAACCTTTGAAAGTACTTGACTGCTTACATAGACCCTTGCCTATGGATTTATTGCTTACACACCTGTTACTTTTGCTGTAGCAGGATCAAGATGCCAGCCACAGTTTATATACATACATTTTTAGTATGTATTTTGTCCTGTATATTACAAAAATCTAGTTGGATGTATCACTTGCAGACAACAATGCTGGGGAAACAACCATTCCTTCTAAAGTCTGCCCAGTGTTAATTTGGTTTTGTAGAGTTGTACCACCTGACATCTTTGCAGTAAAGTTCTAAAGTACCAGAGCAGTCCCATGATTAGCTCTGAGGGCATTTTTAGTCTGTCCACTTATATTCAGCAAACGTTTACATTTTGAGCACTTAACCACAGTGCAGAACACCTGAGCAACTCCCCACTCCTACGAGCTGTCAGGCCACCTCTCACTTAAACAGGTAAGCAACTCCATCCTACAAGTACTTATGAAAGCTTCCTTTAGCCAGAAGAAACAGACCTGCTAGGAGAGACAGTCTTTCAAACCCTGTAACAATCCATTTGACCACCTTGTTGTCCCAGCACAAAGTAGGAGCTTGAAAACAGCAGACAGGATGAGAGTTCTAAGCCTTCCCTATGCATCTTAGCTACATAAAAATAGGTGTCTGAGGAGAAATATGTATACCCTAAAGATGTAGTTCAAGTGGTTTTTGATGGATAAGTGGTTAAAATAGTCCTTGCATGGAGGGCAAAAGCAGGTCACAGGTATTTCTGAACTAAGCAACAAGTATCAATTCATTCTTGGTAGGATCAAATAACCCAAGTGTTGATGCAGTGTTTGACATCTATGGGAAAAGCAGCAAAAGAGAAAAAAGGAGTGCAGACCAGAAGAAGGGCACGAAACAGAGGTTACAGAGATTTTGCTATTTGATATGAGAAGTCCTACAAGACACAGTTAGATGGTTGGAGACTGAAAGCAGTGGATCAGCATAATTCAAGATGCTTAGTTCTGCCAGTGAAGGTTAACAGAGGTTCTTTAAATAATAGGCTTGCAAAGGTACCAGTTGTCTCTGTCCCCGTGCTGTGCCAGCTAGAGGCCACTGAAGTTAGCCAGTACCAACTAGCCTTTAAAATTTCTCCACCTGGTAAAGTGTCAGTGACAATTCCCTGTGCTACCTGAAAAAGTCCATAGCACCTCTGGTCAGGGTTTAAGCCTTAAATATCCCTTGTTCTGGAATTCAAAGACACATTACAGGACAGTTTATGTGTAGTGTAAATTGAGTTCAGTGACAGAGAAGTCCTGTGTCCTGTTATTCTCAGCTTTAGTGTGGGTGGATTCACACACCATTGACTTCAACTTCGAGTAGGAGACTTTAAAACCCTGTCGGCAGCAAAGATGTTTTCCAAAAGCTTCCTCCTTTTGTTAGCACCAGCTCAGAGTCACGGAATCCTGCAAACTGGAGGTGATCAGCCACCAGCAAGGGATTTAACGCCATGGCAATTACACCTCACAGATTAGATTAGGGTCTGATGACATGGTGTTAAGAATGCCTGGAGCAACCAGCAGCCTGGTAGTCTTAAGGCTGCTTGCAAGCAAGAAAGGATTTTGCCTGCCCCACAGTATTATGTGCTCTACAATTTACAGAGTAATTAGCCATGGAAACTTTAAAAATAAAGGATTTTTGAAGACTCATACTGCAAGTAAAAGCTATCCAAGGGAGACGAAAATTACATTCAGTGCCCCTGAACATCCCTTAGGAACAGACAGCAGAAAAATTTCACTTGGCATGATAGTTTAAGAAAGTAGTAAGTAAAAATTGTAGTGTAGAGTAGAATTTTTAATTCTAGCTTTAATGTGCTGTCCTCCTCCTTCTGTAGAAGTTTTTGTGGTCTCTGTGTGAACATATGCAGAGTGGGCATTGCACAGCTCAGGCAACATGCCTGAGGGCAGAGGACAGCAATGGGGAGTATGAGTTGCAAAGAGAGAGGAAGGCTCATTTCCTCTGGAAGGATAAGTAACAGTCATGTCAGGGAAGAGTAATTTTGCTCTTACTTTGCTCATGGTTGCAAGTGCAGAGTGCAGTGGGAGCACATGAGGACTCAGCCTGGCCCCAGAGCTGTGCAGTTTCTGCCCCGTGTGTCTGGCATACAAATGTACGTACGGCGGGTCCTCGGGTAATTCTTTGGCAGCAAGAACAGGACTTGCAGGGAAAAGCCTGTCCTAAAAAGCACAAAAGGAGACGCGTATTTCCGTAATGAGAACATGCGCTCCTCCTCACCGCTCCCCCCGGACTACAGCAGGGTTTTTCCAGCAGATGGCAACAGCAGACCGGTTTCAGTGCAAGACTAGCCTTTGCGGGCTGCAGAAAGCTCTCTGGTGTGCTGTACCCAGCACACCTTCCTTCTATCCGCTTCTTGCACTCGTAACACGCCCGCTCTGTAACCCCAGGGCACACTTAACAACGAGCAGAAGAAATCAATGCAGTACATAACTCCACTGCAAACTCTGGAGCCCTCAGTTTCTGAGCCAGCTGTTTTTACATGCCTAAAAACCCCCTGCATGTTAACCTAAAATCAGGTCTCTCCCTGAATAATCATAATTTATCTCCTACATATCCTTTTGCAAAATAAAAGTGCAAGGAGCAATTATGTTGAGAATGCAGATCTGACCTGTGTTTCATCAAAGGATGTCTCTTCTCTGCCATGCACAGAAGCTGGATTCGCTGATGAAACTCTTTACTACATTCCTGTCATTGCTGCTGAGCCATCTTAAACAGCAGCCTTTAGGAAGGGCTTGTTATTGCCTCAGAAAGGACATTACCTTGCTTGAAACTGTAGGCTCAGCTCTTGGCCTCTGGAGGAAAGAGTTTTTCTGTGGACTCCAGGTGCTGCAATGATGATATCCATGGAAGGATCAGGGAGACTCCACAGCTGAGCTCCACCTCGCTCTGGCCAGGCCCTGGGGAAGAGGTGGGAGTTATATTTAGTAATCATCACCCCTGTGCCATTGCTTTTCCAATAAATTTATGAGAGCACCATTGTTTTTAATAAATAGCAGCATTGATTTGTCATTAGCAAAGTATAATATGAACGAATATTGAAAACAGATAACACAAGATAAATGTACAGCTCAAGACTCCCATGGTTTTCTCCAAAATTTAATCAATGGGTAGCTTTTTCCTTAAGCTGAAATACAGGCCAATTCAGGCAGCAAAAAATGACTGTTCAGGTGTAATATGAAGCTTGGGGAGAACGAGAGAGGCTGTGAACGGCTGTGAGGGTCAACTGATATTTCTTGGAAATAAAAAAAGTGGAAGGAATTTATTCATAATGAATCCCCTGTAGAAATCATAGAGGGAATGAGTGGGGGAGAAATGCCTGAGAGCCAAAGCCATCTCGCAGTGTGGCTGTAGACAATTTAGGCTTCACTGCAATTAGTGAGTGGTGGCCACTCCAGGGCAGGTGACACATCAGCTGTGGCTTCAGAGCAGACGTGACTGCAAGAAATTCCAAGCTGCAGCAGGTTATTGTCCCCAGCTCTCCGTTCTCATGAAGGGTGATACTGCTTGTCATTATCACAGTGTGTGCTAGAGGGAGGTAGCTGCAGGGCTCCCTCCTCTTCACTTGACTGATGCTCTCAGTTGTGTTGCAGGTGAATGCCACAATTCAGCTGTTCTACTTTCCTTTGTATTTTCTGTGCAGGGGACTGCAATGCTATTTTATCTCAATTTTTTCTCTCACATACTTCTTCAAGAACACACCTTCAAGAAAAAACTATGTTGAAGAGAAAACTGCCTCCTAACTGCCTTAAGATCTTTTATCACTCATGATAACTCATGACACACTCACTCACTGCACCTGTTATCTTTATGTTAACTCTGTTTACAAGTGATGGGAATAAATCCAAATCCATTGGAGCAAGTTTCCCTTTGCTCACATTTCAATGCAGGGGTGGAACTATCACCACGGAGAGAACTTTTCTCTACCACTGGTAAAAAGAAAAGCAGTCCAACATATAAATGCCTGCCACACCACAGCACACAAAGCTACTGATTTTAATTAGGCTGTGAGCTTTTCTGTTCTTCTGCTCTTGTGATGAGGACTGTGAAGGGACTGAACTAGCTACAGACTTGAAAGATTTAGTAAACACAGACTCCGTTTCTTTAAGGATTCTTACCATTTCTGGTAAGAGCCTGTCCTGACAGATGCCTTCTTCCTCCTGAGGTTTAGACCACAGTTTGAAGGCTTTTTTTCTTTAACCTCTGAAGCATTTCATAACAGGATGGGCAAAAGTCCAGCAGTAATTAGACTGGCTGAGTGTTAGAAGTGTAGACTGGCTGGAGAGATGGTTGGAAATCACTGCTGTTCCCAGAGCTGACACTGCCAGGTCCTTAGGTCTCAATCAGTACAGCTCACATTTTTGAGAGGCTCTGTCCAGCAGTCCTGGTGCATACAGACCTTAGGTCCTGCTGAAGCCTGGAGACTGCTTTCCAAGATAACTTACACAAGCTGTGTTGCCTGCCACAGCCCCCTGGAACAATCAGCTCCTCCCTACTGCTGTCCCAGTGTTACACCTAAGAAGCAGAGAGGGAAGGAGTACAGGTTAGCGTGATGGCAGGCAACAGTGACAGGTGCCACTCACATCTACTGAGGAGGAAATTTATTTTTCAAAAGTTTCCACCATGACATACAAAACACTGACTACTTACAAATCTGGAATTGATAGCTTGGCACAGTGCCTTGGATCATGTCTCACATAAAGAGTTATTTGTCTCCTGTACAGTGCTCTTTAACTTTTACAGTTAATCACCAAAGCTACCTTAAATCATAACAGCCAAGCCTCTGTACGACTGTTCAGTCAGCTCAGAGACACATTCCTACTCCTCAGGCTTCAGAAACTATTGAAACCCTCATGTTTTCCTGATGGCTGCCTACTAGCAAGAGCTCTTCACACTGACTGGATAACCTGCCAGGTATTCTAATGCACATGGCACGGTGGTCAGGGATCTCCAATTGGTATACTGTCTGTTTGAGAGACAATTCCATGCCTGGGAAAAAAAAAGTTGAGTGATATTGTAGTTCTGAAGGTGCAAGATCTTCAGATCTGAAGACCTTCTGGTTATGTTGAGCACATAATCAGACTAATTAGTCTCTGGACCACATACCTGACTTAAGCTAGAAAGGACCATTCCTTGTGCCGGAGTTGGTTCAGTCTCATCTGTGCTGTGAGAAGGTGTTCATCTGGTCCTGGGTTGATATCATCACCCTGCTCAACAGAGGCTTGTACACATCAACTGTACACATCTCTGAGTCCTTTCAGTTGCCTTGTTGCTTGATGTTTATCATCACTAAACTGAGCTCTGCCTAGAGCCTGATGGAGTGGCTTCAAATGACCAGTTACTGTGAGCTTTTTGCTGGTGAAGAATAGCAGTTTGCCAGAAGACTTTACAAGACAAAACTTATATCCCAAAAGGTATTTTAAGTCATTCTGAACTTCTGAGAAGTTCAATTTCAAAAGTCAAAGGGAAACTAAAATATAGAGAGTGATATGCAACTGCAAGGAACAGGGAAGGTGGACACTAATATAAAGCACCAAATCCTCTACTGCAGCCTTTGTTTTACCACCATTATTTGAACTTATTAAGCAACTTATTTTCATTCAGAAAAATGAAATAAGCTTACCAGCACAAGAGCCCTCTCCACCAGCAGAACGGCAGCTGCTGTAATGTTTGCACTGATGTAATTAGAGAGCTCAGGAATCAGGTAACACCATCAACATAACATTTTTTTTCCTGGTATTAGATAAAGCATATGCCTTTAAAAAGTTAAAGCTGCTGGTGTTAATGTCTTAGGGGGGTTGGGTGGATTTTGTTTGTGCTGTGCTCTTGCACCCTGTGCCAGGTACTGCATGAACACAGAAAACCACAATTTTTGCCTATAATTTATGAATATTCGGCTATGGGCAGCTGTAAGCACCAAACTGAGTTGGGACACAGTACATGGCAGTATAATGTGTTGGAATAAATGGGTTTACTGGAGAACAATATTTTGAAAGATTTTAAATGTTTGGGTAAAGAGCTGGCAAAGTCTGCAATCCATTTCACTCCATTTTCCCTATCCATCGTGAAATAGCCTATCATCAAACACTGGCTTCTAAAACAAAACCTGGCAGATTTGAAGTTTACCACATTATGTCACCCAATCTGCTTTCTTAGCCTTACTCTTCCTCCAGTGTTGAGGCTGCATCACATTTTCCCTGCTATTCCCAGAAAACAGACTGCTCTGCCAAGGCACTCCTTACTTCTGGTTATTTTTAAGTCTCTGCAAAAGCTCACACTTGCTTCTGTGGCCAATGCCCATTGCTAGTGGAAGCCATTCCAATTACTTTCTATAAGGAAAAAAATATATAAATGCACTGCCTCGAAAGCACTGCAAGTATTTGCATTGTTCTCCTGCATTGTTTTGCTTACAAAAAGGAATTCTTTGGAAACACAGAGGCATTGAGTCTCTTTCACTCCCTCTTTTCACCTCCCCCCCCAGCTCCCCTTCAAACAGTGGTTTTCAAGCAGTGACCTTTCTTTCACGGAGGCCAGCTTGTTATTTTGGGTTGGATTTCCCTGCCGATTGTTCTGTGTTTCCTCTTGTGCTGCTCTGCGGCAGGGCTGGGGCTGCTGCTGCTCCCGGTGGGTGCCCACCCTGCACCCATCACCCCACCCAGCACAAACCATGTAGCCATGGGACGACTCAGGCCACTGACAGCCCTCCCTGGCCTCACAGGGATGGACAAAAAAATGTCACTTGCTCGTGATTGCTACAAAGCAGAGAAATCTGGCAAAGGCAGTCACCAGAGACCTTACACAGCGTGTATAACATCAGCCAGATGCCCTTGTATTCCAGACCAGACTCCTGCAGCTGCTGTCAAGGAGCTCTATCCATGAGTGTCATCATACGACCTGTATAAAGCCTGACCTAGTGTGCTACAGCTGGTACACTTCTCTGTGCATTACCTGATGGGACCAGGTACTTGTCAGAGGCAGACTTCCATTCTCTTGTTCAGGCTTTTCCTCGATACTACAAACCTTTTGGAAGAACAAAAAGACTCATGCCTCTGCAGGACCTCAGCTAGCTTGTGTCACCATAACAGTGAACCCACAGGCATGAAAGGAAAAGCTTGAGAGACACATGGGGGCCTCAGCACAAGCCTTGAAATTAGTCAGAATTTCTAATATAAACTCCAAACAAATACCTTGGCTACTCTAAACAGACAGGAGCAAAGTCCAGTCACTCCACTTCTTTTGAGAAAGCAAAGTGAAATTGTAAATACAGATTTACTGTGCTCCGCTGGAGTTCTACAGGCTGCCACTGAGCTTGGCAACAACTGCTGTCAAAAAATAAACTGGTGCATCTCAAATTCACTTAGCTGCACAACATGCACATCTTGATTCCTTGAGGACTGCTGCAGGCCTAGGAATCTGGATCTCTGAAGAAACAGGCTTTATTTTAGAAGCAGCATGTTCTGGTGCATTAAGAAAACATTGTCAGAAATTCCTGTTCAGCAAGAGTTCAAACACGACTTTCAATCTGATCCAGGATGTAGCCCAACTGTGAAGAGAGAGGGTTTCTTGGTTTCTTGTGAACTCGAAACCCTGCTTTTCAGTCAAAGCCTGACACGACCCTGCTCTCAATTTGCCTGTACAAGGCACAGGGATAATTAGCGGAGTCTTCTAAAGACTCATTTCATTTTGAAGTCATTCATATTTTAGAGTTCAAATTGGAACAAAGTGCATTCTTTTGCCCAAAATATTTGTAAAATTTTTCACTTCTGGTTTGTTTTGGTTTGGTTTTTTTTCCCAATAATAGTTACCGTCTGCCAATGACTGCAAGAAAACCTCCAACATCTAATTTTTTTTTTTAAAAAAGCTTACCTATACTTGCATCCATGTTGTAATTTTGCAGGTTTCGTAAAACTGACAGAGCAGGTGGAGGAGAAACAAAGATGATTCTATTATAATCTTCTTAATTGCCTTGTACTTACTTCATGGGGAGGTGTGGTAGGATGCTGAGAACCTGTGCTAGTCAAATTCTGAAAGCTCTTCATTAACAGCATAGGTAAATCATTAAATAATTACAAAGTGGAAAAGACTAAATAATTAGAAGTGGAAAGAAAAAAGATAAAATGAACCACCCCACCTCAAATTCTCCAACCTTGGCAAATATCTACTGCGTTCAGAAACAGAGTGGGAGACAGAAGGAAGGTGACAAAAAGGAGAGAAAAACAACATCTGAAATTTCAAAATGTTTTCTGAAAATTGAAACAAGACAAAAATTTAAATTTAAGGGAAATATTTTGCGGCACTAAATACTTTTTATACAAAAGTCTGTATTTTGCAAGATAAATGTTTAAGACACAAATGTTGGCCATCTGTAACTGCAGCAGCAAGCTAGGCAGCAAGATGGAAAAGGTGTCGTGGCAAATTGCTTTTCCTCCATCTCCTGAGTGCCACATTTAAATGAGCTGGCCCGTGTCCCAGAAGCAGCAATGCCATATTTGTGTTGTGAAAAATGCAAGATGCTTGCCCTGGGAAAAGTGGCTTCCCAGCAGCATAGCTGTACCATTTCTTGTCTCCACAGTAACTGTTCAAGAACTACTTCAATAACTCCCTGATTACTGAGCCCAGAATGAAAAATTCCCTCATCTCTGTTCCTCCTTGAAGACAAATAACTTTTTGTTCCTTGCAAGTAATATGGGCTACAAATACAGGAATATACTACCTAGAAGTAAAAAGGGAAATAAATACTTATGAGTGGGTCTGATGCAGTTGTATGCTTGCTCTTTGTTGTTTGTGTGTCTGAGCACAGGCAGGTATAAATGCACACACACGTCTTATCTACAGAATGTTTGTGCACAACCAGTGGCTCAGTTTCAGTTCACCTATGTACTCACTATACAAAAAAACGTGTGGTTCTGATTTTAAAACTCTATGATATCTCTGAAAACATAAAAGCATCTGCCTCACTTAAGACTGACATGGGACATCTTCCCTGAATTTGTTCTCTCTAGAAGTGTGTGTACTCAGAGTGCATGTAACACTATTCATCTGAGACACCCTTATCCAGAAGTACTCCAAAGTTTACTCTGAACTATCTGAAAAGTATTAACTTCATTTCTCAATCCCTCTTTCAATCATTTCTTAACACATCTTGCCCTTTCATTGATCCCTCACCCCAGCATCCTTTATTCATCTCACTAATGAGAGGAACATTGATTTCCATCATTTCACCTTCAGCTGCCTTATTGACTGTCTAGAGGGAGGACAATTTCAATTGGTACCAGCAAGAGAGAAGCTCAGTTAGAGGACAAGGATGTGCACTGGGGCACTTGATACTCAGCTGCAGTCTGAGTTGCAAGGAAGTTGGGGTTATGCTGAGTTGAATACAACTCACCTTAATGATGAGGATTTTTTGAGCACTAAAGCTGAGCTAAAAACAGGTCAAATCACCATGGCAACAATAAACTTGGTCTTAGTTTTAAAATGAATGTCTGTCTTTGCAAAACTGGAGGTTATCTGTAAAATGATTACATACCTACACATGACAAAAGATTAGCACCTTCCATACATACCTTTCCATTAGTGTTATTCTTATATGCCCAGTCACCTCCTGCTGCTCCAGTCTGAGATGTGAACTCTGAGAAATGCAGCTGTTGAATTACAGGAAAAGCTGAGAAAGTGAGTTGGAGGGCACATCTTTCCAGCAGTTCAAAGACTGTTCAGATATTGTTTGTTCTTTCTCTCTCCCTCTCCTTTTTTTTTTTTTTTTTTTTTAATTCAGTCTTTGGTTCCTTTCTCTCTTTTCCCTGGAGTACATGTTAAAGGAAGTTCAGCTAATCATCAGGCTGTCTCTCATTTTCCATGTTAGTCCAGACTTGGGGAGATTATATATTTGACAGATTTTAGCTTGGCTCCATAAAACTGCATTTTCCCCTCTTTTTTTTTTTTTACTCTGCACTTATGATTTGTGATGGGCAAATCTCAAACTATTAGAAGTTTGGCTTGGAGAATCAACCATATGTTTTTGAAGTTTACATTTCAATTTTAAGAGAACAGGGTCACTGCAAAAAGCACATGAATTATATGCCTTGAATTCATGGGATTTCAATGACCAAAGACTGGCATCTTTCAGCAAGAGGAACAGCTAATGACTGTATTTCCCAGGAGCAATCAACACAGTTTGCACCCAAAAATTAAACAGTCCAAGGGGACTGATTGATTTTTCAGTAGCATCAGGATGAGAGCTGAAGGCATCATGGATTTTAGGGCAGGACTCAAAGTTGTATCACATGTAAACTTTAAAGGATTTACCCTTTGGATGCTCTGGCCTGGCATGGGGCAGGGAGCAGAGCAGATGTCTGTGAATTCCACACAGAGGGTGTCCTTACAGACATGATAATACATACACTCCTTGGGTGGAACAGTAACTGGGAGGCATGAATATTGTCCTCTGGTCTGCAGAGTGCACTCTTAACTCACCCTGCCTACAGGACTGTTATTTTTAGTGTGGAAACCTTAACTCTGATTCTTCACTGACTTTTGGCACCACTTTAAAATCAACTTTCCACAGAGATAGATCAAATCCAGAATTGGCCTTGACTGTATTTTCTCACTGAAAAAAGAGATAGGAGATGAAAAATCAACATTTAATCCTGTTGCACACTTCACAAAACAAAATACAATGCCTATCTGGGATGTAGCATACCTCTTTATATTTTTTCTATGATATGCCTGCATATAGCTGTGACAAGTACGTTCTTGCTCTGTTTCCAACTATAATAGCATTGAAGAAAACAGTTCTGATGAATAAAACTAATACTTGCTTTTCCTATAATACTTTATATTAGCTAAATTTTTTTTTTTAAAAAATGGCCACAGATCACAGACTGCTCTGACTAAAAACATGGTGGTTTTGATGAAATTTAGCTTTGTTAGAAAAATTCTTATCAAGAGGCTCATGAGGGTCCCTCTGGGTTATAAGTGGGAGACAAACAGTTTCCAAGTTACAAGTGTTTGGGAGTTATATGTGCACACAAACACATATCCAAGACACAAGCATTTTGAGGAAGGCATTGGGTAAATGTCACTGATATATGACATGGGTATCTAAAGTGGCAACCCAGATACTGCAATGCTTTAATGCAAATAAAATAATTTCTCTAGTGTCTGCACAATGGTGCTGAGCTATTTGGAAATTCTGGCCTATAAAATTTGTACAATTTAAAAATAGTTTTTCTCAGATGGGTGGTTATGAGGCTTGGGAATGAATGTTTGTGGAGCACTCAGCCCCTGGCATGGAAAGGTGCTGTAGAGGTCAGCATGATTGTTATGGCATACTTACTCAGCAAGGCAGGGAAATATCAAAGGCTTTCTTCTCCCAGCTGGCTCAGCCTTATCTTGAGGAACTGTTGGTGGGTGGTGATTGCTCTCAGGGACTGGTGATGACAGAGGAGTGGAGGCACCAACCCCACTTGCAGAGCTGCTCTGGGCACCCTCCTGCATCCGCCAAGGCCTCGGTTCCTTCTTGGTGCTTTTTGGTGCATCCACACCCTGTTCCCAGGGAAAAGCCTGAAATAAAAAGAGAGAGCCCTGACACCTGGCTAATGGAGGCACTCAGGCAAGGGCTTTCACTTGGTACATTGGGAAATAATTGATACAAATTGCCTCAGACACTCAAGGCTGCTGATCCTCCTTCCCACAGGCTATTTTTAGGCCAAATTAGGCAGAGAAAATGACACTGGAATTAATTTTTGTACACTGTAATGTTCAGGCTTGCTTTTTTTCTTCTTCTTTTTTTTTTTTTCTTAAAATCTTGTCTGTAGATATATTGTAAACATCTGAATTACAAAAAGCAGATTAAGAGATTTTTCCCCTCTCTCCCCCCCAATAAGAGATGTTCAAGCACTGAAAGACTTGCTCACTGCAAAACTACTTATGGCTAATTGCAGGGGAAATTGCTCTCACCACCTTAAACGCAAAGCAAATAACAGAATATGAAATAACACATATCTTGGCATCAGGCTGCACAAAAGCTCCCCTGGGTCTGCTGCAATGTGAAGGCTAGAAACCCACCCATCAGAATTAGATAAAATATAATTAACTAATTCATTATTAAATATTTTGATTGAGGAAATGAATCAGCTTATCTCTTGTTATCATTGTTTGCTAAAAACGAGTTTTTCAAAACCTTCTTTCACATTAAGAGGTCCAAATCCTTGTACTAAACCCCACCTTAAATTTGCTGTTGATTGCTTTTCAAGCTACTGGGGACAAAAGCAGGTAGAGGGGTACAACTGGTGAGATGGTGTTATTCACAGCTGCTATTTCTAGAATATATGGACAAAGGGAGATGTAAAATGCTCTCCAGCAAAACCCTTACCTGTATTAAGTTTTCTAAGATAAGTAGTTATTGTGACTGCAATAGAAAATGCAAAGCCTGACTGCTGGCCTCCACAGTTACTGCCCTGGCACAAACTCCTCCCAAACCTTCAACTCCCAGCCCTCTGGAGTGGGCAAGCCATGAACTGCACGGGCTGCAGCCAGGCTTGCAGGCTCAGAGGCCAGCGACGCATCAGGAGGGTGAAATGTTGGCTGTTTAAAGCCAACAGCAGCTTTGCCACTGACTTCAGTGGGGGGCCTTTTGGCTCTGTGGTACCAGCTGAGGAAAAGCTCTGCCTCATAATCACATTCCTGTGGCTTAGCATGTAGAAGCACGTTGGCTGCGTGGTGCCAGCTCCTCTGTGCACAGTTCATGTGCAATGCCACTTGTTTTACCCCACAAGGAGAGAAAGGTAAAGAATTCTTCTTTTGCATTTGCCATTTGCAGGGCTTGTAGGATCAGCTCCTGCTGCACATCTGCTGCACAGCAGCTTGGTGTGACTGAGCCCTCAGGAATCTGAATCTGATTCTTGATGGTGGATGGCAATGAAATGGAACTGCTCATGAGAGAAGGAGCTGGTTGGTGGTCCAAGGCTGGGCTTGAGGGGGTCCTGGTCCATGGGAAGGGTTGGGGGAAGCCTGAGGCTGAGCAGGAGCATTACAGCCTGTTAGTGCCCTCAGGACACTAACACAAGCATCCTAACCCCAGGAAATAAGTGCTTTATTTTCTGATGTAAAGACATCCCTAGCTCATAGGATTTTAATGGAGCACGAGCTCCCCTTATTCAGATCTTGTGTCAAAGGCCCAACATTTCACTGTGTAACCTCATATTAAGTACAGAAATGAATCTGCATACAGTCTAGCTTCACATAAACCAAGCTTTTGAAGAAAATAAAATCTCAAGTCAGCAGGAACAAGGTGTTTTTTCTGCATTAGTACCTTTTGTGATATGTACACTGCTTCCCCTTATGAAGGCAACACATACATAGCCTTTAGGTTTGAGTTGCTTCTCCTCTCTATCTCCTAACCTTGTCTCAGAACTAGGATAATAGAATCATAGAATGTGAGGGGTTGGAAGGGAACTAGAAGATCATCTAGTCCAACCCCCCTGCCTGAGCAGGGGCACCTAGACCAAGTCACCCAGGAACAGATGCAGGCAGGTGGTCAGTGACACAGGAGCAGTTAGGGCTTCCCAATACTGAACTAAAATCTGGGGCATCAAAAAACCTTAAAATATTGCCAGATGCTCAATATTAACCACATTTATGCACATTTGATTTACACAATCTATTTTGTAACCTGAACTCAAAAGATTGGGTCATAATAACTACTTAAGTGAACAAAAATGAGTAGGTTCTGAAAAAGTGAAAAATAAAGTCTAGTTTTTTACACCTAAAGACTTCATAAGGCACTTGCTCCATTTCCCTTCTAATCCAGTTCTTGTCAATGTCTGCCTCCACCTATTTCCTTTACCAACACCCAAACACCACAGTTGCCTTACATATCTGCCTGTATTGAATTCCACTTTGCAGTGAGCCTTACCATGCCATCTTCATTCAATCCCAGCTGATGATGCAGAGACCCAGTAAAAAAAAATCTGTCTGAAAAGAAAAAAAAAGAGAACAAAACACAGTATTTGTAAATAACACTTTTCAAAGACCTGCAGGAAACACTAGTCTTCAGCAAGGACCCCAGTAAAGTGATGAGCCATCAGGGAAATACTGAACTCCCAAGGCAGCAAAAATTATATTCTGACAGGTACAACACTGAGGCAGATTTTATTTTCTTTCTTTCTGTAACAAGATAATGGATTATTCAAAAACCCCAGCTCCTAGCAGCTCCATAGCAGGACATCAGTGCAAGGTCATCACTTGAACACAGCACCAAACCCCCATCACACAGCTGAGGAGGGAGCTGAGAATGAGCATAAGAACTGTGAGTATCTGTGAATCTGTGATTGCTTGGCTGTACCTACCCTTGGCTTTTGGTGTCAGTCCAGGTACAGCAATAAAAGCAAAATCTCACAATAAAAAGTCACTTTTCCATAGTCTTTCAAGAAGCTTTTGTAGGAGGGGACAATGGGAGAGGGAAAAGCAAAAATTGCTGTAAACATCTGAAATGTTCAAAACCAAAAGAAAGGAGAAAGTTTATCTGTAATATCATTGTGTTGACTCTGTATATATAGGTGTGCAAGCTTCCATGACTTTTCTAACGGAAATGACTCCAGAGGAGTAAACACTTTGCTTCAGTCTCATTTCATAATGCTCATAAACATACCAGAGATGAAAGGTACCTGGTTAAATTTGGGTAAAAATAGAGGGGATTTTGAAAGGCAGTAAGAAATGCCTGGGAAAAGTGACCTACATATGGTCTTAATCATGCCAATGGATAACCCCCACATTACCCTTTAAAAGGTCATCTGATAAACATCAACACTGGGCTTTTCTCACAAACCCAACACCTCAAGTTGCTTCAGGCTACTGTAATATGGCATGAGAAATTAAATTAGAAGCATATATTTGGTAATAGCACCTCTGAGAGGGACTCTTCAAAAGCCTGTGCCCCCATTAAAGGATTAGAAGACCAGCATACATATCAGCCACTGCACCCCATCCAGAAAGAAACAGGAGACAGAAATCAGCATTTTGTTCTGATTAGCTGCTTTGATTTATGAAAATTCCTTAATTACCCTTTTTTTTTTTTTTTTCTCCACATTGCTGCAAGCCTACCATGGGGGGATACTGTAAAGAATACCACTATGAAGCTTTCAAGCTTTCCCCTATCTCTTGTGGGTCCAGTAGTGATATTTCCAGAACACATGTTGATGAGGCACACAAAATAAAGCAATCTCCAAGGAGCTGTTAGTCTAGGGTTCAATTGTTTTCAGGAGTAACCAGAATACAAGTGACAGACTTGGAGATAAAGCCATTCAAGAATAAGAATGGAGTCATTAAATAATTCTGTAAATGTGATAATTCTGTATGAAATAATGGAGGATATATTCAAAAAAGAAACAGGGATAAGCAGAGTCAGTACACGCAAAAGCACGTATCTTTTTTTTTAGCATCTTCCCTTCTGGAAGCAAATCCATCCAATTTTCCCATGTGCCTATATTTGGAGGTCATCTACCCCAAAGGCAGGCAAGAAATGGATCTGATTGTTCAAGAAATAAGGCTGAAGGAAAAGGGCATATGCTAAGAATTGAAGACTGACTAAGAAATTGCAGGGCTTAAGCTGAAAGAAACACTCTGCCAAGGTCATTGGTGACGCTAGGATATTTTTAACTGGGGACGAAACCCCTAACAAAGTGGTTTTATACTTCTGGTGTTTTCTTCCTTGTATCTGATTCAAAGCAGGGCAAGTTCAGTCAGTCTCTCTACTCATCTAAATAGAGGTTTGAGGCACTTGTAGCTTTAAGAAAGGATAGATGGGAAGGGAAATTTGCTCTCACTTTGACAGTGTCTTGCAGATAGTCAGAAAATTCTCTGCATTCAGGTTTTTGTGGAATTTCCTTGTTATTTCATCCCCACTTCATCTTTTCAGCTGACACATCAGGAAGCACTATTTCCTCAGTGCTGGCTCTACAACTCCTGCCCAAGAACAGAAGATCAAGATGTCTCCTTCAGGTTTCATTTGCACCATGGAATATTGGAGGAGGGGATACAGGCTTTATTTCTGAGTCTGTGCAAGGTGAGCAGGCCATGACAAAAGTGGCCTTGCTCTTCCACAGACTCAGCAACTCTGAACTCCTAAATTATCTGTCTCTGAAGTCCTAAGTAACTCCCATGGGTTTTCTCTCCTGGATTTGTGAGAGGGGTAGAGTAGCTCAATTACATTTTCCTTCCCAGCTCCCATTGAAGAGGAAATGTTTCTGAACCCATTTCTCACAGTGTCTCTGTATTTAACAAGTCCTGCCCCCACAGACTCCTATCTTAAGAGCACACAAGCAGAAGCAGGCTGCTGCAGCAGCAATCCAGAAACTGGAGCTGTCAAACTGAGTCTTTAGATACCAAAGGGGCTAATAAAAGAATGGGTGTTCGTTGTATTTCTGGCAGGGATGATTGCTGAAAAGCCTGGAGAGAAGGATCCCAAGACACCTCAGGTCCTAAGTTCCGATGGATGTATTTCTAGTTGATCAATCTCTATGCCTTTGTGGCCAAACTAACTTCCCACTTCAGGCTTTTGACAGCTGGACAAAGCAGGGTTTGAGCCATGCCTTGCTTTAAGTAAGTGTGAAGAGATGTTTTCAGTCTGACCTTGCCAAATCAGTCCCTGCCTTGGGGCATTTGCTGAGATCCAGGAAAGATTTTCCCACTGAATTGCAAGTGGGAAAAACTAATTCTACCCACAGCAATTTAATGGAGTATTGAAGTGACAAGTGTTTTGGGAGATAGGAATCTACCTCATGATCTGTAGAGCCTCTAGCTTCATACAGCAGAAGAATATACTTACACATCTTGACTTGGTGCTGGTAGAGATAATTAAAAGCCGATCATAAAGTATGATTTTCAGAGGCAATATTTTTAGCACAGTATGGCTATGTTCATGCCTAACTCATATTAAAAAGATAAGGTTTGGCAAGAGTAAATGTGGGCTTTGTGTGGCTTTTTGTTCTTAAGTTCACATGTTTTGTTCAAGTACATCAGATAGTGAGAGAAAAGCACACAATGATAAAGAGGGAGCAGCAGAACAGCACAGATGCAATGAACAGAGTATCAGTGCACAATCACAGATAGCAAAAGCAAATCTTCCTTATTTAAATGGAGATAGATTTCCCCTCTGCTTATTTAGTTTTTCAATTAAAACCCAATCCAAATAAATAGCAAAACTGACATTCAGGATTTTACCTTGGATTTCCATGTGACATAGCAATAGATCACCTCTCTCACTTGCTCCCTGCTCTCTGTTTCTTCTCATTAGTCAGAGTCATTGCTGTGATAAATAATTATAATGTCACTGGGATTTATAGGATCACTTTTGAGACCTAGGGTTGGTTTGCTTCATATATTATTTTCATCATTTTTACTGCCATCATCAGTGTCGTCCTGAGAAAATGCCTTACATCAGCATGTCACATGTTAATGGCAAATACATTAGCTGGTACTTCTCAGAGACAATATTGATATTTTTTACATACTCTAGAGAGTTTATGTTCTGCTTTTAAATATCGACTTTTCCAAAATTTCTATAGTAATAATTATAATAATGAGATTCTCATGTCTCTACTGAGCGTACTGCCTGGCAATAGCTAACATTTGGGACTAGAACAAAGCAAGCATCAGCCAGGACTATGCAGTGGGCAGTAGCCAAGCACCTTATCCTTGTACAGCTCCACACCAGTCTGACTCCACACTCTTGTATTTACCAGTACTGTTCACTCAGGCATGACTGCAAAGATGAGCCTGGAATGAGTAAGAAAAAAGAGTAGTCAAATATTGCATTTAGAGAACTTAGAAAAGGGTGTAAATAAGTAATGGAATTTATCAGAGGACCAGAGGAAAAAAACAAAACAAAACAAAACAAAAGGTCTGTTGATCAAATAAATTATTTTTTAAATCTAAAAGTGGTTTTAATAGATTAAAAGCTCCTTTCACTGAATCCAAGTTTGCTCCCCTTGGCAAATCCTCAACATACATTGAAATTTCTCCACCTAAGCCATTCAAGTCTTTCTATTTCTCATGATGAGTTGGGGGGAGGAAGCTGTGACCCCCTGATCTCAATAACAATACTGTGTGTCAAAGGCCAAGAATCCTGGATTATCTCTCAGAAGTCAGTTCCCAAACTCCCTACTGGCATATTAAACAACAACATGTTCAAACAAAACAGTGCAAGAGAAAAGCAAAACTGAGACCTGTTGGTTGATCACACCCTTAAATGTGTTTCTACCAGCTTCTGTGAGCAGCTCTTTCTGACGCAAACTTGATTTGGCTCCCAGAGAATTGGGTATTTCTTACTGATACAAGAAACCTGCTGTCACAAACAACATTCATTTGCCAGATTTCTATTCCACCAGCAAAGAGCAGCAGCCATGACTGGGACTTCCCACGACAGCAGATAACCAAGAATAGTATTCAGCAACTAGAAATATGGGCTAAAAGAGATGTGAATTTTACAGCTGCTGTTGGTCTCCTGCACAACGTTGGGCAAGTAAATTCATGTCTGCCTGTTACAGTTTCTACAGCTATATAATGCAGATGATGATACTGAACTCCTCTGCAAACTGCTTTGAGAACCACTGTGAGAAAAGGGATGCAAACCCTCAAAGTATATCCTGAATAACTAACTGCAATGATGTTAACACATTAAACGTGTCACAAACTGCATTTAAAAACTCGGTGCATTTCAAGTTACAAAGCATCAGTGAAAAGGAATCTCAATTTTCATAATTTTCCCTTTCATCTAATGAAATTTCTAAGTTGGCTTTTTGAAGTCCAGACAACTGAAAACAGTATTACTAATTGCATCTCACTCATTTCTAGCCAGAAAGATTAATCACAGAAGCCACACTTTTTTTTTTCTTTGCCTTTGACTGCCTCTCTCCCTGTGGTCAGAGAGGTTAATAGGATGTATTAGTGGGAATAACTCAGCAATATCAGTTCTGTCTGAACCACACAAGACAAAATCAGTCCTTTGCACTTTCTGAGCTCGATTCTTTTGCTCATTCAGTACTTTCAAATATGGAGCAGGCTAATCCCAAATCCACTGTGCTGGATTTACTTCCTACCAGAGCCACTTGTGCTAAGATTTAACACTTAGGAGTGGGTCGTGTGGTGTGTTGAATGGAGTTGCTCAAACACTAGGTGTGAGAGAAGGTGGCTTGTGTAAGGGGATTCTCCACAGCTCTAAGTTATTGCAGTAAACATGCAAACCTTGACTGGTGGCCACCATAGATTTATACATGGTTTGGCTGCAGAGGGTGGTTTTCAACATGCTTTTACATGTGGTGTGGTGATGCTGGTCTGTTTTACAGCTTGCTTTTACACATGGTTTGGCTGCAGTGAGGCTGATTTATTGTGAGTTCTTACATGGAGATGGCTATGCTAGGGTCTGTGTGTTTGGAATTTTACTACCTCTGTAGTAAGATAATGCAGGTCATAATACTGAGGAACAACTTAGATAAAATGAGAAGTCAAAATCAACTAGGCACTATTTGCTCTAATACCACAATAAAACACTTGAGCACTCTTATGCCAGATTCCCTCATCACAACCAGAGAGAGCTGCTGCCTGACTCCTAATTCAGAGTTGTGTGGTTTGTGTTTCAAATGCAGGGGGTTAAATGTAAATCCTTACCTCAATTGTAGAGGTGGGAACCAAATGGCTTCCAGGCATTTCAGCTGTTACACCTTTGTGTCGATTTAATGTACAGTCAATAATATATTGCAAACAGAATGTGAATTACTACACCTTTTCTTACCCAGCCCAAATCACCATACACAGCTATCTACAACCAACAATTTCTTGAGGCAGTTTCAGCTGCATCAATTTTAAAGTGACAAAACTCACATGAAAAGCACTATTTTTCCCAGCTAGACCATAACACTCTCACAGAAATCATCATTCTCATCCCACATAAACATGCTGGCAAACTTTAATTAATAACTCTGAAGTATAAACACGGAAGTGTCATTTTGATGTAAGTCTTTTGTATAACATTAGCTTCTTTGAAGTTTTTGACCCATGCTAGCTATAATAACTTTTGTCTATATAATGTTAATCAAGTTAATTTCTTTCAGAGAAACAAAATTATTTCCCAATTTTTCAGTCTGGCTTTTTTCACTCCTAGAATTCAACTGTTCAACCCTGGTTTCATCTCCTGGATCAAGATTCCCATTCCCAGCAATTTTATTGTTCTATGCTTCAAATTCAAGATAGAATAAAAACGTTACAGATTTCCTATCACATAACCTCCAGGATTGTTCTAATTTTGGTTTTCCTTCCTTTTATATGCAATAACTTAGATTTACATGCAAATGGGTTTTATATCAATTGCCTCATAACTTGTCTTTCCCCCTATCAGATCTCCAAGGAAAGAAGATAAGGCTGGGAATGAAAGTAAAGAGGGAATTGTAATTTAAGTGAATTCTCTTCCAAGAATCTACCTAGAGAGACAGATATAATTTCCAGATGATATTGTAGGACTTAGCAACTTAAATAGGTCATTTGTTATGTCACTTAAAACTTTTACCCACATACCAGAGGCTGAGCTGCACAAAAAGACCAATGAACAGAACATAGTGATGAAATACAGAAATGCTACTCAATGTGCAAGTTGTCTAGAAATAAACACACTCAGCAGATGAATTAGAAAAGGAAAAACAAATCCTTTCACTTTTGCTCAGTTCTTGAAGTAGTAATCCGAGTGAGTCACCATAAGAAACAAATATATCTCTGAATATACTCATTGAAGCTAAGATACAAAGAGAGCATTTCTTATTAGAAATGTCCACATGCTCATCTAAATTAGCTCTTAGAAATTTCTGCTTTTTGGTAAAAGTGTTGTGCATCCAGTTACCCTGCAGTCACCCGATGAGAGCTGCAGCTTTCAAAGATAATGTGACTGAGCACAGAAGCTTCTGGAATAAGCTGTATTTTAGCTTTTGTGTTTTCCTTCAGCACAGTTAGTTTGCTAGTACCTCCCTTTCCTGATTTCAGTATCGGTTTGCAGTTTCCTGCTCCAGAACTGGAGATTAAAAAAATAAAAAGTTTATAGGAGTGTCTCAGGTTGTGGTTGTGGGTTTGTTGGTTTGGGGTTTTTGTTCGGGTGGTGTTGTGCCTTGGTTTTGTTTTGGGGTTTTTTTTTTGGGGGGGGGGGGGGGGGGTTGTGGGGTTTCTTGTGTTTAATTTTGTATTCGTGGAAGTAATTTTTTTGATTATTTGAAACAAGGAGAAAAAGATTTGTAGAACTGGGCCCCC
>JANHGL010003443.1:37573-56533 GCA_024611195.1 Ceyx melanurus | reverse complement strand
TTGTGTGTGTGGTGGTGGTGTTTGTTTGGTTTTTTTGGGTGTGTTTTTTTGCGGCGTGTGTGTGTGGCGGCGGCGGCGGCGGCGCGCATTGTTGGGTTTCTTAGCTTTAATTCTGAATTCTATGAAGTAAATTTTTTGATGATATGAAACCAAGAGACAAAGATTTGTAGAACTGAGCCACCTTGTTTCAGGTAACAGTTATAGTCCACAATTTCAGTTCAGTTTTCACTGACAGCTGCAATACCACAAGAACTCATTGTGGAAAGTATTTCCTGAAATGATGATATGCCCTTATTAGAAGAGGTGCACTTTATATCACTTTTCTTTCCAAATCTGTTTTGTTCAGTAGAGTTCATGACTCACTAGGCAATGAGGGGACACCGGGATTTAACAGCTCTAACCACGACTCATTTATCTTTGTATTCCTGTTGCAAATGGCCCATGTGAAGACACACAGGTCATCACATGCATTCATAAAACAGCAAATAATGCTGGCAAAGGAACCTGCATAGTTTTCTCTGAGACCAGATTCCTGTTTAAGGAAGGAATATAAAAAATATTAAGATATCTGAAGATAAGAGTCACATTAAGCTGTTTCTTCTGTTAAAAATGGCAGTACTGGGAAGGAGAAAGAATTCCCACCCGGGAGCTCGGACTGCAGCCTAATGCTTCTCGAACCCATCCACATGTTGGCTGAAATGAACTCAGGGTTTCTTTACCAATGTTATCATAGCACTTCATATCAGAGTCCAACATCCAAAGTGAAACAAAAGATTTACCCCTCAAAAGCATGATTTGCATTTACTCTTGCAGGAAAAGTGCTGGTTGTTGCCAGTGTGTGATAAAGGCATAGGAGCTGTCAAAAACAGAGGCAAAGTTTCTTCAGCTTTGCACATTGTGTGGATTCTGATGTTTTCACACTAAGTTTTCAGGAATAATGAATAAAAATATGGGACTTTGTCCTCAAACACAATATGACCTCAGATATACTTATTAACACCTTGTATCTGGAGGCTCCTGCAGGGCAGAAGACATTTTTACCCTCAAAACCAGTAGGGTGTCTTACTCGTGATACATCTCTGCCAGTATTTCTCTTATTAGTAGCACCAGACATCAGGAGGATAAACTGTGTGCAAAATAATGCTATATAAATGCCTTGCAGGTACACAGCACAAACTGCTTTTCCCTTGGGAAGGTAGTGCTGAGCTTTATGCTTCCAAGGCTGGTGCCAGTTATTTCCCGAATTATTATCTTTAAATTATTCCTTCTGCCAGCCTTCCTTCCACATGGCAGCATCACCTGCACAGGCCTTGGCAGCATTCTGCTGAGAAGACAGGCAGCTATGCAATAAAGAAGGAATGGGCAGGTTGTGCTGTTGCCTTGATCTGCTGTGATCAGACACCTCTGCAGAACTGCTCAGGCATTACTGAACCACAGAGCTGTTTCCAGACACCTCGATAGAAGGTAAGCTGAAGAAAGGTGGGAAAATACACTGTTCTTTTACTAGAAATTACCATTTTCATATCTTCTCTCCCCTGCAGCTGGATGAACACTGAAAAACTCTCTCTTCCACTTTGTTGCATCATGAAGCACCTCACCTGGTATCAGAGTTCTGTCCTTCAGATAAGTGAAGTTCTCAGAATGGTTTCAGAGTGAAAAGAGCACTGAAAGGGGAAGCCTCTGTCTCTAGAGGTGATCAGTCCAGTACAGGTGCCTATAATCACAGCCAGGAGTAGGAAGACTTTGCCACCAAATAATGTAAAGTGTATGTATACAGAGGAAGGAATCAAGGCAGGAGATCCCATTTCTGGAAATTCCAGAATAATAATTCATTCCTTTCTGAGAATAAACCACATTGAAGGTGCCCTTATCTGCAAATTTTGACCGATGTCCCCAGACAGGATCTCAGCATCAGATTTATTTTTTTATATTGAAGAAACAGGCAGACAGGGACTGTAGAGTTGTAAGGACTGAGTAGGATCCAATCTGTGACAGGTACATAAATGCCTAAAAAAGGCTACTGAGATACAGTTACAACTACATACTCTGCCCTTTCATCTGGTACCTCGAGAACACTATAAATTACCAGTTAATAGACTGGTTACTCGAGACTCTAACACCTGGAGAATACACTGGCCAAAACTTCCCAAGAAAACAAGGTACCTTGGCTTTATAACTGAAGAAATTTCACAAGTTTACTTGCAATGCTAAAGAAAAATCTCAGTTACTGAATTTGCTTGAAAACCACCCCTTAAACTTTATTTACCTGAACAATTAGACTGATTTTAGTATTCCTGGGATACAAATCAAATAGAACCAAAGTTTTTGTTTCCTCTGTTTTCCTTCTTCTCTAGGCTCTCTTTTTCCCTTTGATACTTAACAGCAGCCTTTACTACTTTATAAAGTTTTTCCTCTATACTTCAGTCTCAATGCTGCAATCTGAATAAGTAATGATCTACAGGGAAAAAAAGTAAAATCCATACACGCAGAAACACTGGGACCTGTCTGACCCAACTGGAAAACTCCTGGGGCAAAAGAGGGAAAGTAGGTGAAAAGACTGTCTGCAAATGTGCATCCATTGCAAAGTTCAGGTCTCACACCTGACTAGACTTACCTCTGAGAGGGATTACAATAGTTCTGATTCAAGAATGTGCCACCCTCATGTCTTATATAGTCTCTTATGTTAGAAATTTAAAACCATTAATAGTTGGTTCGATTAATAATAATTAATTTTCTTCAGCAATCAAATAATTCATTTGATTGCTGAAGAAAACATTTTTCCCAAGACTTATGCTGGTCTACATTCAAATGAGAATGCTGAACACAGTCCACATTTGAGGTGAAGAGAAAAATGTCAGTGCTTTAAATTAAAGCCCAGAATGACTGTGCTTTGATTTAGAATTCATATATGAATAGATTTTTAATTTGTGAAAGCCCTGGACAAGAAGCAACATGACCCTCCACTAAATTGTTCTTAGGCCTCAGCGGTGAAGTCCCAGTCATGATGGTTCCCATGCTGCGTCCAATTTCAGTGCGGTCTTCCAACAAAACAAACAAAGCAAAACAAAAATTTTAAAAAATCAGCATCTCAGCATTTTACCCTGGAAATATAGCTCAATAAATTTAAATCAGTAGTGAGATTAAAGAAGGGGAAGAAAAGGAAAAAAATCTCATCAAGTTTTAACTAGTAGCCCTTGAAAATTAAATATTCCTTCTAAAATGTTATTTAAATTCTGGAGAGCTAAATAAAATGGCTGGCATTTTGGTTAGCCATAGAACAAAAGACATTTCTCAGTTTACCTTCCTTCCTCACTCCTCAACAATATAGTGCTAATAAACCATACCCAGTACTACTGTAAATTGATTAATGATTGAAAAGATATCTATCATTAATTGGTTATTAATCATGCACATAATCTCTATATGGAGAAAGACCTACCTTCTGAAACAGTTTAGGCTTTACAAGTTTGGACATGGACAAGTATACTGCCCCTCTTCATAAGAAGCAGGATAGTCCAAGTATTTTTTTCTCCCGTTGTGGATGTGAAGCTGAGTAAACACACAGAGGTTTAAAAATATGGGTTTTTTTTCAGATATGTTTAAGTCTGAGAGAACACAGAACTTTATGCACACTGCTGTCATCCACCCATTCCTAATTTCTGACCCATAGGTGGCTACAACAATCAAGGGTTTGGTGTGATATTAATCTACATTAAGAGAAATTGAATATATTCTTTTGAATCATTTCTAAAAGCTGGAGCCAAATCCAAAGCCCCCAGCTACTCCTTTCTTTACACCATGCTAAGGAAGAAGGTTGGCTTTTTAGCTTTTAAAGCTGTGAAGCTTGGTGTGGCTGACCAGAAACAGTGAAGTATGGCAAATAGTCCAGATGAAATGTTTTGGGTGAGGTAGAAAAGCAAAACCATCTAAGTATAGGACAGGTAAAGTTCCAGTCCCATCCATAGCACCAGGGGGGAGGAAAGAGGGATGGGAATAATAATAAATAAATATATTACAATCACTTAATGGAACAGAATGTCTGGGCAGGAGGACATAAACTCAGAGGACAAAGAAGCCCTTATGGTTAGCTGCTGGAGATGGACAAGCAACCAAGCAGCCTCAATGCACGTGAAGCCAGCTCAAATAAAGCTGATGATAACTACATTTGACAACCTGAACACATAATGTGCAACAAGGCTCTTACCCTGCAAGCTGCTGACCTACTTCAGATCTTGCTGAACTCATGGAAGGTGCTGAAACTTGAGGTCTTTTCAGGACTTTCAAGTGAGCATTTTGTATGGTCAGGAATCGACCTACATAGAAATAATTCCCTGCACACACAAGCACATATGTATATGTATTTTCAGAAAACACACATATTGCTTACAGTGCTTTTTGATTTGTGCTCTGGTGGAAATCCCCAAATTGTGTTTCCAACGTTTGGGGGGGGGGGGTTTGCTGTGGGTCTTTGTTGTTTTTTTTTTAATGAAGTTCTAGATCTTGATGGCTGGTAGCTATCACAGAGGTGGCTTTTTCAGTGTAGAGTTGAAAAGGGAGAAAATATGTGAAGAAAATTCTTTACTGACCTTTTCCAAGGTTTGCTTAAATGTTTCTTGTTTCAAGTGTAGCAGTGCACAGAGAAGCCAGCCAAGCAGTTTCCTTTCTAACAGCTTTGACCTTGTGCCTCTGCAGGCATTCTCCAGGCTGGCACAGGAGACTGCAGCTGGGCACCTTGTTCTTGTGCTTGTGCTACCTGCAGTCACACATTAACACTGCTACCAACACTATTGGTAGCTATGGACATGATCACATTGTGCATGACAACATCCTGAATATGTTCTAGATATTCTTAATAGTGTTCATCACACCAAAGGAGGAGACAGGCCTTTCTAAACATCATTCAGCTTAATTACCACCTCAGCCTTTCTCCCATTTAACTAGCAGGTTGGTGAGTATATTAGCAATTACCAGAGCTCCTGTAGCTCTTTTGCTCCACTTCAGAGTACCATATGCCTCAGACCCATTACTGCAGTGAGCTCTGAGACTCCCATCAAAGCAGATCATTGCTGTTACTGACACCAATCCCAAATACACAGTTTGTCTGTACTTTTAGACCTGGAATGGAGTCTAAGTTTCTGAACACTCCCCACCCAGCAGCTTTAAGAGGACATTGATGCAGTCTTGAAATTTCTATGTTTATAGTGAAATTTATAGTTAGAGAATATAGAGCCATGCATGCTGACAACTTCAAGACAAATCAGAGCATGGTCCCCAGGCTCAAACACTGAGCATAAAGTGCCCCAAATATATTTAGTTAGAACATAAATGTCAAAAATAATTCCTGGAAGTTCTGTCCCTTGAACTAATATATAGTCCACACTGTCAATAAGATTCATGATACATCCCAGATTGTGTGTAACAGGCACAGACTGGGTCTGGTAACCTGGATCCAGAGCCAACAGTAGAGGCCAAAACTTGTAGCTGGGCTGTTTGATGGGAACATTTTCCCCACTGCTGCCATGTTAACAATCTGTTCGTGAGTCAGACAGAAAGAAACCTCCTTCTCTCCCTCCCCACCCCACCCAGTCTCCTGGGCTTCACTGTCCTTGCTGCCCCCCGTCCTGACTCTGACCCGCCACTTCTCCCATGCTACAGCTTCAAATTCTCAAGAGACATTTGAATTTGAGTCAAAGACTCAATCAGAGACAATTCTGCTGACTACGTGGTGCTTTTATATCATTACAAACAACTCAGGTTGATGTTTTATTCTTTTTCCCTCCCTGGACAGGGGCCATACCAGAGCTTATACCTGACTATTAGGCTCTCACATATAGTTATTTAGTTAGCAGTGGCATTCCTACTTTTATAGGTTTAAGTATTTAGTTTTCTTGTTAGCAATATTAACAAGGTTTAAAGCATATAAAGCGAGCTGTGGCATTTAAAAAATGTTGGTCTAATGTAAGACCAGCTTTTTTTATATAAACATGTTCAATGGCAAACTCCTACTGACAGGCAGAATGTATTTCCATGTCTGGGCAAGTTTATAGATGGTGTTCCCACCTCTGGGCCACAAGGTCACAAATTTGTTTCTGATTCTATTAAAGAAACACTTAACAATGGCAAGTTTGTGTTGTTTTGTTTTGTTTTGTTTTATGAGAGGGGACTGTTTTATGTGATCCAGAATCTTAAAGACACTCCAAGGAATCTGTTGAATGCTGAGCTTTACACCTGCATGCCCTGACCAAATAATGCTGGGTGCAGAACTGAAAAGCTGGATCTGGTGGTTAGATAAAACAGACTTCAAGGAAATCTGACATGTCTGAAAAAAAATAAAACAGGCAATGCCTCTCTCATCCATCTCTCCATGTGTAGTTATGCTGCCTGCAGTGGGCTTTCATAGGATTTAACTCTGCAGCAAAAGGATGTACAGAAATTAAAGATCCACGATAACCTATTCTCTGCTCCTATTTCACATCCCCTCTTTGAGGACTTCACCCAAAAGCTTTATTGCCTGGCCTTCCATGCTTGTGGGATGGAAGGGACAATACTCCTCTCTTGCCTGCCTTTCTATGTTTTGCAAAATTTTACATGCAAGACACCAGTAAATCAAGGTACCTACCTCAGCAAAGGCCTTAGCACTCCATACCCTAATAAGAATATTTACTGAACTCATCTCAAGGACAAGTAAAAAGACAAATGTGTTATAGATGTCCCCTATTGCTCTGTGAAACACCAGCTTTATTCTTTCTTGGAATGACTAGGTATAGCTAGATATATTCTCCTTTATGCCATGTGATGGCTGCAGCTGCAGCCTCCTCACAACTGTTTGCTGTATGATGTGTCATTGAACAAGAGGGAAGGCAGCACCTAGGCTGGCCTCAGCCATTGCTGATCTGAAATCACTTCATGCTGGAACACATGGGACTTCATGGGTATGAACATACAGACTTTCAGCTTGAGAAATGAGTGGGAGTCATCAGAAAGGCTAAGCTAACAAGTTAAAATTAAGAGCACAGGAGAGAGAACCAGCATTTGAAGGAAGGAGGTTAAGCTCATATGTGTGTTAAAAGAATTTCAGCATTATCTGTCCAGAAGGCAATCATGAGAATGCAGAAGGGCAAGAACAGTCCTTTATGTGGGATGCTGTGGGTTACTGTGGATAGAAGGATCAAGGCTCCATATCTCATGGCTCTGCTGAAGGGAGATTGGTTGGAATAAAGCAATGAGCTGAGCCAGAATTTCTAGGCTAGGGAAAAGACTGATCATGTTGCAACAGAGAACAGGAAAGATAATTTGGCTGTAGTTTCTGACAGGAGACCTTTCAGTTACACGAGAGGACACCAGGTCTATTTTTTTCTCTAATTTCCTTATGCCCCCAAGGAAGCTTTTGATGGAAATTTGCTCCAATTTATGGGAGGATTGGAAGAATGAAGGCCAGACTGTGACAGAGCATCTGGCAGTAAGAAAGAGGGTTCAAAGGAGAGGAAACTGCTCAAGCAGGATTTGAAAGTGCTGTTCTGCACTGCAAATTGACCTGTGTGAGTGACAGACTGACACCACTGGCCACTACAAGTAGGTATTTTTGAAAAGTGCCAGTACAAGAAACTCTTTCAGGCTTGGATCCAGTAAGAATCTGATCACACAGATTCTTGTGGCCCAATGAAGTACTAAGTGATCTCTTGTGCAGCATCACCTGCTTCAGATTTTCTCCTCCATGATATCTATGGGCTTGGATATTTAAAAGCAGCATGACAATAACACACAAAACTGTTGAAGAATCTTTGCTCAGAAGAGACATTTCTTCCTAACAAGTATTTTTGTTTTTCTATAATGTATATGTTTACCTCATAAATAATGGTTTATGATCACTATACAATACCTTTTTCTAAAGCAGATCTTCAAGTGTAAATTTACTAGATCCTCAAGGGATATAAATCAAAGTAACTACACTGAAATCAATCTGGGTATTGCATCCCAAGTGAGACTCCCAAGTACCACAGTCATGACTCCAATGTCTTCTTATAACCAGCCACTATCATGCCACAATATATCCAGGTCTTGCAGTAGCTACCCCCTGCTCTATGCTTTCAGAAGCTCACTCCCTTCCCTCTGACCTCCCTTCCCTCTCTTCTTCCCCCAGAACAGGCATCACTCAGCATTTTGGCTAGGAGACCAATTCTCCAAAATGAAAACATCAAAGCATATCTCTGGTTAGATCTCATCCCAACCCTCCAAGTTTGTTGACTTGGAAAGTGAATAACTAATAAGGCAGCATGCCATTGTTTTCTGTTTATTATAATGGAAATAAATTGTTGGCTCTAAATCAGGCACTGATTGTTCCTTTGATATCACTGCCAGGAAACAAAATAAAATGGCTTTTTAAAATTCACCTTTCACAGGGAGTGCCAGTCATTTGAAAGATGAGCCTTTTTCTATGTCAAAGGCTCTACCAGAAGTGCCAAACACACTGTATTAAAACAAAGAAAGAGTGCAAGAGAGAACGCAAGGATTGCCTGGGCAGTGGGATCACCTGAGTAGGCTGGCATGCCAGTTGCCCTGTGAGTGCTCATGGGGCTGCAGCAGAGCTGGCTCCAAGTGAGGAGCACTTCCTGAAGAATATGGAACACATCCTTTGCATTTTTTTCTTCTCAAAAAAAAAGCACAGGTGGGCTGAATGAATTACTCTGTCTGCCTGGCAGCTCTTAAACTAATAATAATACACTTCAGGAGCCAAGAAGACAGAGGGGGTGCTTTGCCTCAGAACTGAAACCAACCATAAATCTTGCTTGTGGTTTTTTATGCTACATGGAGTGGTAATTTCATTGCCCCTCCAACGTCTTCTCAGCATTTCAGCTTCTTCCCTATTGCCTTTTAAGTGCAGACTTATCAGATGTTTGAATTTCTCTCAGAGTAATGCCACTCCTAGCTAATGAGGGACTATGTCGTGCACCAGCAGCACTGTAACGTGCAGAGGGAGGAGCACTGCAGTTTACAGCTGGATCCAGAGCACTGTGGTGTTTGGTTTTCATGACGTGCTGCAGTTTGATTTGGCTTGAAGCAGAAGATAAAGCTCAGTGCCAGATTCAGATCTCAGGCCAAAACTGGATTTTGTATTTCAGCTACCAAACTTCATCATGGTTTGGCCAACTTGTGCTCTCACCTGCTCGTGCCATGTGGAGAACACCTGTGGCTGCTGGGAAGGAGGTGAGAAACTCTCAGGCTGTGAGAAACTCCCTGTTCAGAGCTGGTCTGTGAGACTCTGCTTCGTCTGACTGGCTGCTGAACGATGAGCACTGGGAGCACAGAGCCACTGAAACATGCTTAGACTCAGTTACTGCAAAGAAAAATACATGGAAAGAAAAGCTGTCAAGAACATACTGCAGCCTTGTGCATTTCTTTGTAGTCACAACTCTTGGAAAAAGTGCAGCCTTTTTATTTGTACAACTGGGGCTCAGAAGCACAGAAGCAGCCTGACCTGAAAGTCATTTATGTAACTCTATCACTTTTACAAATGCCTGCTTCTGAAAGAGTCCATCACACTACCTCTAGCTCGTGTTCTACACATCATTTCTGAAGAACTTACTCCATGAATCAAACCAATTCCCACAGCCTAAATGGCAAGGGATCTGTGTGCAGCAAACAGCATGGTCTGCTAAATGTTAGGGCCGTTTGACACAGATCTTGTGTCTGCACTTGGCTCTGAGTGCATCCCTATTCTGCAAACTGATTAAGCATATTATTAACTTTAAGGCTGTAGCTATGTCCCACAAAATGGGGTGATATAACTGGGACCTTATAAAGTGCTTATGACACAGGTGCTTTTCTGAGATGAAAAGTTTGAAGGGTTCCCACCAAAGTGCCCTGGGATTGAGTAAAGATTTTCTGTTGGCGTTAGCAAACATGCAGCCAGGTCCTGATTTTTATACTTATTACTAACATATCATGGGATATTTGGAAAGGAAAAGTAAGGACCTTTTTCTCCAGGTAATACCATCTCCTCCAAGTTATTTCTGAGAATTAAGGGTGTGATTACTGCCCTCTAAGTACTTGATGATCACACTTTGGTTCAAACTTTTATAAGTGTATGTAGGTTTACTAACTCTGGCACTGCCCAGTAATTTATTTCCCAGGTGGGCTACAAAAGTCATCTGGAAGGAAAACAGTGTCAAAGGGTTTGCTGTACAAATGGGTAATTGTGCTATCTGGAATAGTGTACGTTTTTGGAAAGAGCTTTCAGAGGAAATATAGAGTATACTTTACTAATAAAATAAAATATTTTTCTTTAAGCCAGAAATAGTGCTTAAAATTCTTGCTTATTTTATTAAAAGATTTGTGATCACTATCTCCTGCTCTTAGGTTTGGACAGAAACTGGGTTTAAAGATAGCAACAAGCTGTTCAGACCTCAAAAGCTGCTGTGACAGAGGTGTGAAGAAGCTCTCAACGACTCAGCAGGGTCTTTGCAACCATGTCACCCCTTCTTAGGGCATCCTTCTTTCCCCAGAAGACAAGCAGCTTCAGGGGCTTTGCACAAATGTTCATGCACTGAATAGCATGACCTGGAGTCACGGTAACCCCAAGGGCAGTACAAAAGCCTCAGGTGCCAAGGACAGCCCCTTTGTACTCAGAGCCAGTTGGCTGGCAAGCAAAGCTGTGCAGTGAAGCTCACCTGGGAGACGTGGTGGATGCTGCCAGACTCAGCAGGTTGACTGTTTTGTGCTGTTTGAATCCTAAAGCACCATGGTTTAGCTGACAGCTACAGGAACATCTGTAAATCACTTGGTGTATGTTGATCTGTCCTATCTGAAGAGACAACAACAAATGTCAGCCCTGAAAATCCAGTCAGCATGGACATTCTGGCACGAGAACTGTTACGTGATATTCCCTGGCAGGTCCTGCTTGGAGACCACAGAAAAGTTATCCCGTGGCATGCAAAACCAATATTAAACAAACTTCTTGCTTCCACAGCTGATGTGGCCTCTGCTCATTCCACCCAGCAAGTTACTGGGAATACTCCAACGCAAAGAAAGATCTTTATTGCTAAGTCTTGTCCTTTTTGAAAAACTCTCTTTGGCAATATCTGTGAAACTTTAGAAAACTAATTCTTGAGGACTAAGCTCCTGGACACAGCACAGTTAAGATCAGTGTGACACTCATGCCAAAGTTATCTTGGTTTAACTTTAAAGCACCACCTACCTCCCTGAGGACCAAACAGTTCTGGAATGAGTGATGTTTCTCCATTCTGTGAGAGCCTGGATTACTTCTAATCTTCTGGACATGTTACGAAGATCAATTCATAGTCTCACAGAGACAGTAAGGACAAGGGTTTGGGGACAGGCAAAAAGGGAATTGGCTGCTGTGGATAAGTGAGTAATTTTATTTCTGAAAAGAAGAAAATACTTTTACTTACTTGCACTGCTTGCTCCATTTCAGAGAAAATGTAGTGTGAACTGACACAGATCCATGGCCTGCAGTGGATCCCTGTTTCTTTAGGCCAGCAGAGATTTTTGATCACTATAAGCTGTGAAGGCATGCACATAGCTGGGTAGTATAGAAAATACAGAAGATGATGGTAAGAAAGCTTTGTTTTACTATCCCTGTTAGGTTACATATACACTACAATTAATTATGCCAATTACTTTGTTCCCAAATTACCTTAACCTAGAATAGCATTTTGCTTGTAGTTTTGAGAGATACAATTTGTTCGAACTTCCAATATTATGCAAGGCTTCCAGTGAAAACAGCAGGAAGGCTAGAGTTTGAGCAAAAATATGTATATGTTTCCCATAATACTCAGCAATATATTTTCTAAAATTCTCTATTCATTCAGGTTGCAGTCCCATCAGTTTGAATATTTACCAGAGGTCCCCACAAGAATATAGCAAAGTCATGCATACTGAATCTGTACATATTTTAAAAGTCACACAAAACAGAGTAGATTTTTTTCCTAGTTCTACTCAAATCTTACTTGAGCATTAGTAAAGTGCAATTCCTAACACTTACAAGGAACGCAGTACAATTGTTTCTTTAATTTTGGCAGATGAAAAGTAAGAACCACAGAGTTTTGTATTATTTCCAACCAAAAGAGTCAAATGGCTTAAGTTTACCCAAAGTTTAACAAACGCTTTTACATGAAATCATGTCAGGGCATTTTTACAACATGCTGGTAATGTCCAGAATTTCATACTCCTGAATTTAAAGCTTTTCCAAGTTTTTTGTTTCCTTTACACAACCTCCACTATGATTGTTTTCTTACCCCTATAAGCACCGCCAGGAATTTTTAGACTGCATCCCTTTCCAGGAACTACAATGAAGAATTTTAGCTCTTGCAGTAAAGGGCTTCTTTTTTTTTTTTTTCTTTGCAAAATGTCATACCTAGAAGTGCTTTTCATCAGAATGGTCCTTTCTGGTGAGTCTCAAAGGACCAGTCAGAGGAAGGTCTGAAATGATGCTCAGCAGGTGGCTCCAGGGGCACATCCATCCCCTGTCTGCCACTTCAGACCACACGGGTCCCTTTTGGCTCTTGAAAAGGCCTCAGTGATACAAAAAACATCTCCAAGAGTGCCAAGTCACGAGGCTACACCTGACTTTCTGTGGCCATTTACTCAAGGTCTCCAGCTCTGCTTTGGCTACTCCCTGTCCCCACAGATGTGGCCAAAGCCTGGGGCAGTGGGACAAGGCTCTGCCCCACTCTGCCTGTGAACACAGGCACTGTAAGGAGGGGTGATGGGAGGTTCACTCAAAGCACACTCCTGATCTGAACTAATCCATTTTATGAGCATGTGAAAATGCTCACAGAGATGCACCCTTAGTGGGTAGATCTGCTACAAATGCAAAACACATGCTAAAGGCTTGAGAAATACATATACAAAGAAGAAAAGTGACATTTTCAAAACCATGGGCAGAAGCAGGAGCCAAACCAGGATTTACTAACTTCCTCTCCATTGTCTTATCTACACTGCTGCTTCTTGAATTTAATCTTACATTTTGACAATCCATAGCCCTTCCTGAATATCTATTATCCTGTGGTTAGCACTCTGTAATGGTAGAGGTTTGAAGATTAAAATAAAGATCCCAGTTACAGACAGTTATCTGACATCAGTGAAATGGTGAAGTTCCCATTCCCTGAACACCTGTAAACCTTTCATTTTGCCTCTCCAACAAAACCAAGATGACCTTCTCTTCCCCTTCCCCTGGCAGTTATCTTCCTAAGGCCCATGTGGCTTTCTTGGCCTGCCTTAGCCTCTAATCAGAAGACAGATGGAGTTTCAATATAAGCTTTATGGCTAGTAGTACCTCCTGCTCACTAAAATACTGCAGATTTCTGTGGTAATCCTACTTTCAGAGTTGTCAGAAGGATGCAAAAGCCAGGCTCGTTACGTGCAGACACAGTTTAAATGGATGACAATCCAGTAGGGAGTTATTTTTCATAAAGGCAGAGTTTTACTGAGAGATGATACGGTCCAGAACTGGAACCTCCTACAAATGTGGGTTTTCTCTTGTGGAGATCAGTATGTTCTTAGGATACTGAAAGCAAGAGTCCTTATTTTGCTAGGCACATTTTAATTCCCTCATAAACATCTCTGACAAACACTCGGTGTCTTTGACTTCAGCCTGGTTCAGAAAACCTTCTCTAAGTGAAATTTTACACATTTCATGCCTGGACATCTCAAGGATCTGTAGCTGCAGCAAAGAGGCTGATGTTGCTGAACTGGAGTGAAAATCCCATCTCCACAAGCTGACAAAACACCTCAGAAGCTTGTTCCCTGGAAGATGAATCACTCTTCCTCCAGATCATCCCTTACTAGCATAGATCTGGGTAGACTCAAGTTTCTCTACCTGCCCTCCAAATTTGTACATGTAAATTGCACATCTGTGCTCAGTCCCACACTACTGCCAGGGCATACAGATTTTGTCACCGTTGGCTACACCACCTAGAAATGTGGCTCCAGCTATAAAACCAGTGTGCCATTGTTGGACCTGGCTGGGAGGAATCTGTGCAAGGGGCATCTCCCCGTTGAGAACTTTTGCATCAAAGGAGCATGTCCAAGAGCCCACAGAGATTGGCTTAAGCCTATCTGAACTTGGACCCACCCAAGCCCCATCTCCAGCTGTTCCTGGCCAGATCCCCAGGAGGGACCTTGAACCTACTTTCTTGCCACATCTGCAACAGCTGAGTTCATGTACTGCCTGCATGGGGGTCCCCCTTGAGTCCCAGCTTCATCCCCATTTGGGTGCAGTCCTGATCCTGCTGCTCCATGGAAACAAGGCTGGAGCACACCCTTGAGAAAGGAGGTTTCAGATTCTGGTAAAAAAAGTTCTTTTGCCTTCAGTCCTGGCAATGGTGGTGTTCTTCATTGCTCTATGTATATGAGCTGAAAGGATGACAGATCTGTAATTTTCTTTTAAAGCAAATAGGCTTCATTTTACCCCTACAGCAGACAATCTAGGGCCAATACATGACTGGCAAATGTCTCCTGTAGTCATCTCTTCAAGTGTTTTGGCTTTACTTTTAATTTGCCTGAGGCAGACATTTGAGATAACAGCTGTTATGGTGATATTATCAGTCATCTGCATGTCAGAGAATGCCAGGAAAATGTCTGTGGAGCAGACCTCTCGGGTTTTTGGTTTTGTTTGAACTGCTCTGGGGCAAATTCACTCCTTTGTTAAAGCTCTGATCACAACATGGGAAGATGATATAATGGAACTGGTTTCTACCCTGTGATTAAGAAGAAATGTCTTTTTCTGCTGATAGAGCACAAGTTCCCTACTTGCTCTCTGATGTTCCTCAAAGACAAGTGTACTACTCGAGCAGTCCTTTGCCAGACCCTGTCGCATTTTTTGTTGCTGGTAAGCAATGTCAGTGCACATCTACAACTAAGAAACATCCCTGCAAGTCTCTGGAGAGACGTGTTTTGGGTGCTCTTGAGTAGGGCTGTAACAAACCATGTTAAAGGGGATCTTTACCCTCCCATGAAAGACTCTGCTTAGCTTTCTTGGGTTCATTTATCAAGTCTGCTGGGGAAATGAGTTCCTTACTTACTGAGGTGGAGGGCCCATGTCAGGAATCCTCAGCGAGTACATCCAGAGCTCTAGCTCACAAAGCTGAACCATCTGGAAGGGAGACAAGTTGATTTATTAGTTCTTTATAGAAGATGTCACCAGGAAGGCATTGGCTTGAGAATTATTACTCTGCATTCCTTTGTTTTTCCAGAGAAATGCATGATGGAAAAACAAAATGTAGCTTTGGAAACAAACTGGGATGTGCCCCATTTAATATATTGGTGGTGATAGACCAGTTTGTCCAGTTAGTTTAATGAAACCTAACATCCTTTGTACTAGAGAAGCTTATTCATTATACTTCAACTGAAAGTCATTTGTATCTGAGGATCTTGAGCTGCTTTACTGAGATTAGGCCTGTGGGAAGATAAATAGTTACGCCTATGAAATGACCATCTTTTCAGAGGCAGTGCAGATACTGGCATTTTGTCTGTCTGCAGTTCTGGGCACAGAAAATAAAGGCTTCTGCTTACATATTTACTGTTTTTCCATCATCTCCTAACAGCTCTTAATATTGGTAGCAGATGTTTCTCTATTCCATGACCTTGACACTACAGAGGGCTAATTTGCTAGAAATTAAGAGCTTGGTTTTTGGTTACACCACACATCTCCTGACCAAAGCTGCACAAGTATCTAGACCACTGTGGTCTTAAAAACAAGCATACTTCCTAAAAACATAGTTAATCATTCAGATACCACAGAGATAGAGATCATGCAGATACCCGTGCCGGGGAAGAAATGCAAGTGAAAGAGAAGGCTGACCTGGAAGGCAAGCCTGGAACAGAGATCACAGAGGTTAACTGGTCAAGTAAGCTCTTAGCACGTAAACATTGCAGTTGTTTCCTAAAGGAAGCTTTTTCAGCTTTCACACACTTCTTTATAAGTACAGGCAATTTATAAAATCAATCAAGGATTTTTTGCAAGCTTTGAAGATGCACAAATTGCTTCTCCTACCCCGTGCAAATGACATTTCCTTACCCCTGTTTCCAGTAGGCTTGTGACATTTATTTTCACGCATGGAATTCAGGTGCAGCTGTTTGGAACAGTGTTAAATGGCTGCACGAGAGAACATCTGTTATGTCCTAAAATACCCACTGAGCTCACTGATCTGCCTGCTTAAGCATGGTGGAACCAAGAAGAAGGAAAGCTGTATGCCATGGCAATATGCAAAGCACAGTTGCTCTGGGCTTTCCTCACTGCTGATGTGTAACACAAAGGATTTGCTCAGTGCAGGTGAACTCCCTCTCCCAAATGTCTCCGGGCTTTGGAGCAATTGTATCTCTGGAGCTGAGTGTATTGTCTCACCCCGAGTAAGCTTTGAGGGCTGGGAAGGTAATTGGCTATTTTCTACGTCATTGTGGCAGCATTGTTTGGGCTAAAGAAAGTGGTGGAAAAAAATGGTTTCTTTGTTTGATTTCCAAGGAGATTGAACCAAGAAGAAAAACTGAAATATGTTTCTTATTTAAACTGTGAAAGTTTGTATTTCTTGTGAAAACATGTGTAGTATTGTTCATTTGATGATGTTACAGTTAAGGTATCAAGATACAAATTCTAACTAGAATGAATTCTAATTGAAGATTTTATTTCCTTTTTTTTACATATAAGAAAAAAATGCTAAAATAAGTTCCAACAAGCAATTTTCCATGTAGAAAAGTTTGTCTCAAAATATCATCTGACTCACTAGCTAGGCAAAAAGAGAAAAAGAAAAGCTTTCAGTTGTATAGCACTGCAGTGAGAAGAAAGTTGCCTTTTTCTGCTGCTGAGATTTGCAGTGTCACCTAGACACACTGCAAACGGGGTGGATATGCTTACCTGCTGTGCATCAGATACTCACCACTGCTGAAAACAGAGGCTGGTCTTGCAGAACCAACATCTGGGAAAGACAACACATTCTTGGAGCTGAGTTGATAGAAAAGAAGGTAAAAAGAAATTCAATACTTCATTAATGCGATGGGTTGTTACTTAAGGTTTCCTTTGGAAATTTTCTCTTTGATATTATGATATGAAATTCCTTCAAAACCAATTTTCCACCAAGATTAATAAACAGCGTCTTTCTCTGGACTTATCAGCTGGAATTTAGAAAACGGGCTACATGAAGCTGCAGTGAGACAAAATAAAAGACAAACAAGGAAACATCAATTAAGATTAATAAGATAATACCTGGAGTGACTGGCTTGGCAGCCATGCATTTCCTTTAGCGTTTTCTGTGTAATTAATTTCTGTGAGACAAATAAACAGATGGAAGTTAAGGGGGGATGACTGATAAAGCAGTAATTTTCATAGAAATGGACTCTTCCATGCTTTTTTTGAGATTAAAAAAAATAACAATAAGGGGTGGTTTTTTGTTGTTTTGTTTTTGGTTGTTTTGTTTGGGTTTTTTTTACAGTGACAGGCAAGTATCCCACACCCTGTAAAGAGTTTGAGGTGAAAACTCAAACATCTGAGAGGGTCCTTATTAGCTATACAGGTAGACTCTGTTGATGGCACCTACAGTCTTCTTCCTGAGATTTCTGAGGTGTGCAGGAAGGAAGAGGTGTCTCACAGAGGGGAAGTGACTGGGAATTACTCTAGCTGTCTGGAAAGGAAAGGTTCCCTTCACCAGAAAATAACACAGAATCACAGCCTGTTAGGAGCTGGAAGGGACCTCTGGAGATCACACAGAACAACCCCCTGCCAGAGCAGGATCACCCAGGGCATGTTGCACAGGAACACATTCAGACAAAATATGGAAATAGTTTGAGAGAAGAAACCAAAACAAGGTGTCTCCTGCACCTTCTTTCCCAGACAGCATCCCTCATCACCCATGATTACTTTCCCCTGTAAGGTTCATTCACCTCTTTCAGCACAATGGCATGGCTCATGATGGAGCTGGGAAAAGCACCCACCCTAGCCCAGCCTACAGCCCGGGAGATGTGTGTTTGGAGCCCTGAGGCAGGGAAGCCACAGATCCGGGGCTCCCAGGGCTCTGAGCTGGCTCACCACAGGGTTAAGACATGCCAAAGGCAGTGCTTGGTCTCACCATGATTTCACTGAAGGAGGTGCCAGCCAGGAGGGAGAGCTGGAGCCCTGCGGGATGCAGGCAGGTAAGATGAATGTGATGGGAATTCAGGTGGCTAAACGCCCTGTATGAAAGGAGACACTTCCCTTTTCTCTCCTATCTGATCTATCATGTGTGCACATTGTTTTCAGGGCTGGAGCAGGAAAAACACCTTTTAAAGGCTAAACAGCTAGATACCAGTCTTCATGCTTGGAAAGAAAATGAGGGGCCTTATCTGCTCCAAACTGTGCTAAGAAATGTGGCAGATAAGCTGAAAATAATATTTCAGCTTCTTTTTTTCCCTTTCATTAATTTATATTTACGCCATGGTGTTTTTATCTGATGCATGTATCTGTATTGATGTATGCAGACACAGCTGCATCCAGCAGTACAGGTACAGAAGTTACAGAAACACTCTGTGAGAGTCTAGGAGACTGGATGGGAGGTATGTAGAGGGTCAATAAAATTAACTAAGAAATCTCACTATTAAGATGGTTGTCAGAGATGTTGACCAAGCAAAATAAAGGTCCTGCCATTCCATTAAGTCATGGAGACAGACATACATGGCTTTGCTCTGGAAACCTGAGCCAGTGACTGGGACACCTGACACACTATAGACCAGCAATTCCCGTAGAGAACTTTAACATGGGCCAGCATGCCAAAGCTTGAGAGCTTTCCTGTAAGGGAGGCCGACACCTCAGGTCTTTTATCTCAGACACTGCTTCACATTTTATCTTTGCAGAGGTGGTGGTTCTTTGTTCAGGTCCCTTTTCAAGCACGAATGCTTTGCATAGTGCTGGTGTGGTGGACCTACATCATGCTACTCAAAAAGCTCCAAGAGCTTTAGGTTACCAATATAATATTA
>JANHGL010003443.1:12962-31766 GCA_024611195.1 Ceyx melanurus | reverse complement strand
GCTCCCCCGATGGCACCTACAGCTCCCCTGCTGGCACCTACAGCTCCCTGCTGGCACCTACAGCTCCCCTGATGGCACCTACAGCTCCCTGCTGGCACCTACAGCTCCCCTGATGACACCTACAGCTCCCCTGATGGCACCTACAGCTCCCTGCTGGCACCTACAGCTCCCTGCTGGCACTGACAGCTCCCCTGATGGCACCTACAGCTCCTCTGCTGGCACCTACAGCTCTCCTGCTGGCACCTACAGCTCGCCTGCACCCTGCCTGTCCATGGGTCCTTCCTGATAAAGTAATCAAGATGCCACAAGCTGTTTTGCCAGCCTGGTCTCACTGCTCTCCAGCTTTTCCTCATAAAGGGCGCTGCTGCTCCAGGGGAGTTCAAGCTGCAGCACATTTAACATCTGCCTTCCTCTGACATGTTTTGAAATTATTTTAAGACAATTGAGACAGAAGAACCAAGTCTGGGGGGGCCTGAGTGGTTCAAAGAGAAAGCAGAAGAAATTACATAACTAGCCCCACCAAGGAAATAAATTAATTTGTTTCCCAATGGCTTATTTATATAAGTCTTTAATTACAGCTAACCGTATCGCCAGCATGATACCATGGGAAAATGTGGAACTGTGAAGCAACCTGCCACACCGCCCTCTCCAGACCAACACCACCGTTAAGCAAGCCTGCGTGTCAGGACACGGGCTGCTCTTTGTCTGTCAAAGGCAGAGTTCAGTGATGTGGGTATGAAAATGTGACCTCAACTGCAACTCCTTTTCTGGGGCTTCTGTGTGTTCCCGAGCTTCCTCTCCCCGTTGGACCATAAAAATGGGACAGCATTTGACCTGCTTCAAACAGAAAGAGGGATATTGTTTAAAATGTCACTGCTTTCCTGGTCTGCACGAGTTCAGCCCTTCTTCACTGCAAGCTGCTCAGTCTGTGCTGCTCTTTCAAACGGGGTAAATTTAAGGTAGCTCTGTTGACTTCAATTAAAGCATTTCTAATTGCTTCTGATTCAGCAGACACCAGCTGAGACCCCAGCTCTTGCTCTACAAAAGGCACAGTGTGCTAAAGCAGCTTGCTGGAGCTCCTGGAGACCTAATGAGTGCCACAGATTAGGAGTTATTAGACCAAAGTGCTGTGATGAACAGGATGGAAACAGCAACGGGGGAGATTTTGTAGGTGACAGATTCCAGAACTTTCTGGCAGTGGCAATCCATGCTCAGTCCACTGCAGAACACAATATACAAACATTTCTAAGAACAATAATCCCCTGATAACATGAGATAAATCTGATTGTGGCATGTGAAGAATGCTATAACTTAACTCTGGGGTTGCAAAAAAGGTTTAATTATAAATCATGGAAATTCTTTCTAATGTTTTTATGTTTGGATTGGCTTTCATCACCCAGATTAGCAGGATCTTCCAGGTACAATGCCTTTCTTTTCTCTGAAGGGGTAAGTTTTGGTTGCTGAGGAGCACTGTAATATGAACAGCTGTACTTAGAGACAAAGGTAATGCATCTGAATTTCAGAGTAGCCAGCGTGTAGCTGGACGGTAACACCCTTATGCATGAACAAATCAGAACAGATTATCAGGGTGCTCTGGGATTTCCATGGTCAAACACCACCCAGCTGAGCAACCTGGAAGATCAGCACCAGGTCCCTGCTAACAGGTCAGCACAGGAGCTGTGTCCAAACCAACGCTTCAGACAGAAGAGAATCAGTCCAAGCTCTGTACTCCAGAATCTGTAGAACTCTGTCTGAAGTTCAAAAAGAGCTACAGAGAAAGCACAGTATACACAGGAATTGCCCACAAGAAAATTCCTCAGTTAGCTTGCTAAATAATCTGTCTTTTGTATTTATTTTTAATTTAAGGATGAGTTTTAGCAAACCATTCCTGCATACCTGAGTGTACAGAGGGATGAAGCAATGCTCTAATTCTATCTCCTACACCCTTTGAAGCAGTATTTTGTTGGTCATGTCTCTGATGCCTGAGGATGGCCTTCAGACCAAGCTCTGCACTCTTAAAAACAGATCAAAAGGAATTTGGTCATCTCCTTCAAAAGACAGCCATTCTCCTCCCCTTTTTCACAGAGCTGCAACATAAAACGAGGCTTAGTGTGGTATAAAAGGTTTGGCTGACAGTCTCGGTTTTTTAGATGGGAATAGCAGTTTATCCTTCTTCAAGGGAGCTAAATTAATTTCATCTCACTTCTGAACGAAGAGAGGAAAAAACTGAAGTTGCAAGTAAAAGTGGTGGGTTTGTACTAAGCAAAAATTAAGATGTTGTGCCTCACTTTAGCTGCTTATGTATCAGTGCCATTTTATTATGACTAAACAGAGATACAAGATTACTTTAAAATCTTAGTTGTAATTGCAATAAACAAACAAATACATTTCCAGTCCTCACCATGGTAGAAGAATGCTATCAAAAGTTCCCAGTGTCTGTCTACCCCAAGACCTTGAAGACAAGAAAAAAAGAGAAACCAAGAAAGCAGTGTTCTCAAAAAGTGTGCTATAATTTTGTGATTTCTCATCCAGATCTGCTTTTTAGTAAAAAATTAAGGCCTGTGGTGGTGAGATCTGTACAGACCCACTCCCCTCTTGTCACATTTCAGATGAATTCTGAGTCAGGTGGGTTTGAGAACAGCTGTGTTGAGATGCAGAGGATGGGACTGGTCTAGGGAAAACACAAACTGTTCAGCATACAAAAGCTCAGGAACCCCTACAAAGGTACCAGATCCTGGTTGGCTGGAGTTAGTAAAGCACACTGAACAAGACTATTTCCATGCTGTGTTTAACTCAGCAGAAGCCAAGCCCTATGAGAACTCTCTAGGGAAAAGAGGCTTTCCTCTTTTTACTTGTTATTTGAATGTCAAACTTCTCCAGGATTCCCTGATGATTCAGCACAGAGTTAGAAAGTTCACTGTAATTCAGAGTATTTCTTAAAACACATTTTCAGATTCAGAAAAGCAAGCACTGAAAGATGGTCCTTTGTGGAGTCTGGAAAGTGATTTACATAGAATAAAAAAAAAAAAAAAAAAAAAAAAGTCCTTAATAAGTTGAATTTCTGCTGCAGCACCTGAGTCCTCTGCACCCCAGCAGAGGCTCCCCAGCCCTGGACTCCACTGTTCTGGGAGCTCGGCTGCAGCAGGGGCAGCCTGTCCCTGTCCCTGTCCCTGCTGCTGAGCCCTGGCCTACACCAGCACTTGTTCCTGCTTTAGTTGCTTTGTGCATCCTGCAGCAACCAGAGCTGCATTTGGGTGGCAATTTGAGGGAGCTGTTGGGCAGATGTGGCTTCTAATAATCTGTGCTTCTTTAGAAAACAGAGAGGAAAATATCATGCAGCCAAAAAAAAGTCTTCTGGATACCCAAGATCTGGAAAGACACTATTACCTGGAAAAAGGGGATATGGTCTGGACTTGATTTCCATTCTTCCTCATGTTCCTCAGGAGAACAAACATCTGTGAGCTGAGCATCTGTAGACAGATGATTCTGGAGCTACTCTGGAATTTACACCACCAAGACATAACCTTCTCTAGCGGGAATAATACCACCATGAAAACACATCAGACCTGAATACAATAAATGGATTTTTTTTTTTTCAGTTTTCAGAAAAAAAAGCTTTTTGAAATTTTCATTTATCTCATTTAAAATAAATAATTAAATAAATAAAGATATTTAGGAAACCCAGGATCTTTTGAGTGAAGATCTGTGTTCAGCTGAATACTCCACTGCCAAAAATGTCATCTGCTGACAAGGAAGCTTTGGCCAGCCTAGGACACCCCACGTGCAAACGATGCACCACAGATGGGTCCTGTCCCATGCAGGGGCTCTGTGTGCAGGCCAGTGTGCAAGGCAGAGGCCATGGGAGATGTGGGAAGCCAGTGGAGTGAGCACTCCCTTCTAACCAGGTCATCCTTGGTTAGCACTTCCAAAACCCTGAATTTTGCTTTATCCCCTGAATCTTCACTGATCCTCTAGCAGAGTGTTTATGCTGCCAGCAGGTTCCTGGCCTCATTTCAGCCTCCTTGACTTTTCTTTTGGCATGTTGCTGCAAGTGGGTTGGGATCCTGCCAAGGGGGGGGGTGGGGGTGAACACAACAGCATTCCTAGGCTTTTAGTAGTGTTGACCATTGTATTGATGTGAATACAGAAAAGCCTTCAAAGGCAGAAAGGTGACTCCCTGTCACATGCAATGCTCCTTCCAGTCCTTTCAAGCCAGAGATCATCAGCATATTCTGCACTTGAACCCAGGACACGCTGCTTTCTCCAGTGAACGAGTGATGGAGATTATAGTAGTGAATAGTAACAGTAGATGAAGTGCTATCTTCCCCTTTAAATTGAGCCATTCAATTTGTCATGAATGGCTGAGTATTTCTTGATGGCTTTTGGGACTTAGATTTCAGCACTGGGAATAGAGTGAATAGGATCAATGATGAAGCTGGAGTACAAAAAGAAGGAGCAAAAAAAGGGCAAAGGACTAAAACTGATAGAGACAAGCAATTACAAGGTGTATTAATGTACCCTGAGCTGGGCTGGAGAGAGGGAAGAACTTATTGTTATTCTAGGGGATTTTTTCCATGAGAGATAAAGGGGAGGGAAGTGAATATTTGTTATTCGGGCAATTGCAAAGCTGTGGCTGAAAGAATAAAGAGACCTTTTAGAACAGGGCAGCTGCCTCTGAGCCTCCAGTGTGGCACTTGATACTGCAGTCTGCACTCCTCCTGCTCTTGGGCCAGCTTTGAGAACAGCAAGGAGGGCATTCAGAAGAAAGACAATGACAGATGTCAAGAAAGAGGGAAGAAATTTGGAGTCTAAAAGACTATTGAGTGACAGGCAGGTTAGATCAAAGGCAGGCATTTACCAGGTATTTATCATGGCAATGCTAATGGAGGTTACTCACAGAAAGCAGAGCCGAGGGTAGATGTGTGTCCAATCACAAACCAAACATATCAATACTGAGCACACAAGTGCACATGAACACCTACACATGTGTGTGCAAGCTGGTCAGTTAGTGAATGTCACCCATTCTGGCTTCTCTGGCTGTTAAAGGAAGATTTCTGCAGGCAGAGCATTTGAACCCTTTTCTGTCAGAGCCAGGGAGATGTTTTGAAGAGAACACACAAGATGGGGCTCATGTACAAATCACTGGAAAAGCAGAGTCAGAACCTATTTCTTTATGAAAAAGAAGCACAGCCCCAGATCTGTGCTCAGGAAGGTTGTGTTTGTTTTCATAGCTTTTAACACAGAGAAAGGAGAATCTTTGTAAGAGGATTTTTAAACCCAAGTTTCTTATCTTGCGAAGTTTGAGGGCTGGAATTTCCAGGATCTCAGTACCAGATCTTTCAGGACCTTGGTACCAGTTACACAACAAGCAACAGCTCTTCTCAAGGCTGCACAATCCTACAAACACGGGCTCAACTCTGAGCACTTTTGCTTACCAGCTCTTTTCAATCTTATCTCTCTCACAGACATGCTCTCTCTTGTTATCCTTCTTCCACCCATTCCTTTCCTATGCCACACACATTTCAAAAAACAAAGCAAAAACATTTCCTACAGGAATCTCTCCACATTTATTTTAAAGAAGAGACATTCTTCTTGACCCTCAGTGCATGCATCAGTTCCAGCTGTGTACTGCAGCAAGCACAACACTAGAAAGATTTAACTGTGTCTAGAATAATTCCTAATACCACAGCTATGTCTGATTTTACCAGCAAAACCATTCTGGTGTCATGTACTCCCTAATCTAGAAAAAAAAAAAAGAGTTACATATAACAAAATACCACACACAGACTGTTAATGAGAGACTAAAGCAACATAAGTGCTTTATGCAGTTATCCAAATCTCCTCACCCAAAGACTGCCAATGACAGGAGTTCCTCCATAAATCAACCACAGAACTAGGTCTTCTTACGTGCCTGGATTAATTCCTGAAATTATCATTTCTCTGTCAGGAGTTTGAGGAGCATGTAATGCAAATAAAAACGTCTTTAAAAATGCATTATTTATCCAGGAGATACCTTGTCTATTCAGAAAGGTGCTTTTGCCCTTAGGCAATAAACTACCTATTAACTGCCATCAGAAAGCAGTTTTCTCCATGTATAATAATTACACTAAATCTTTAATGACATGCATTTTGTCTCTCTGTGCAGGAAGGCAAAGGCTGTTAGGCACAAGAAGGAGGTATTCACGTGCAGTCGAGACAGACAGGTACACATTCACCTTGTGGGCTGTCACAGATGCTGACAGACAGCAGGGCAGGCAGTGGGCAGTCGTGTCGCTGCAGCCAGAGATGGGGAGCAGTTGCTGGGCTGGGGTTGCTGACATCTTTGGCAGGGCAGGCTGGCCAACCTCTCCACTCCTCCTGTGGGGCTGAGACCCAGAGAGCAGCATGAGCAGCCTGGCAAGGGACAAGAGAAGGACAGGGTTAGGCACAGCCCTGGGATCTCAGGCATGTGGGGGACCGATGCCCCGGTGGCTGAGGGGGCAGGAGAAAATCATCACACACATTTTGGGCAAGTCTGAACAGCTGCTACAGAAATGCCCATCCAGATACTTCCTGGAAGGAAAAGGAATAAAGGAGGAAGGGTAGAGAAGGATGCACACAAACCAAAATGAATTTCTGACGTTCACTGTGAAATCACAGCAAAGGTCCTGTGGGCTCCCTTCTTACCTCCAGCCAAGAACTAACACAGGATTCCATTTTCCGTCTTGCTGACACCTTCATACACTTATTTTTCACACGTGTTTCACCAAGCACACAGATCACAGAATCACAGACTGTCAGGGGTTGGAAGGGACCTCAAAAGATCCAACCCCTCTGCCAGAGCAGGGTCACCTAGATGCAGTGTCCAGGAGGGTCTGGAGTGTCTCCAGAGGAGAGTCCACAGCCTCTCTGGGCAGCCCATGCCAGGCTCTGGCACCCTCACTGGTGTGTCACACCAGCCTCCTCACGTTTACATGACACCTCCTATGATCCAACATGTGCCCACTGCCCCATGTCCTGATCAGAAAATACAAATACCAAAACCTAAATATAAGGATATGCTTGAAAGCTTTTGTGAATTAATGCAACTAAGGCATTAGCTAGAAACTTTTGTCTTTAGACAAAGACTAAATACCATTGCTAAATGAAGGCCTGTGGCATCATCACACTGCACTATACCAGCTTCTGCCTGGAGCAGGATGAGGTTAAATTTCAGAGGTTCAGGTCTGAGGCTGGGGCCAGACTAAGATCTGTGTCAGTTAGCACAAACATCCCATGAACAATCGAGCCAATATTCAGCCAGTGGAAAGCTTATAAGTTCATTTGGAGGAAGTCTGGTCTCGCATGAGCTCTGCCATTTTGGACAGCATCCAAAATCTAAGCAAATAGGGGCCCCTGGATGTTTGTTTGGTTTTATATATATATAATTATTATTTGAATAAATCCATTGTGGGTTCTAAACAAATTCAAATCTAGGCAGACATGCTAAAACAAAGCCACCCTTCATTCTGGGAGTGGAGAAGATGTGAAATTCCACTTTGGTCCCATCTCTAGTGATATCTATCTTAAAGCAAGCTCCTTCTAAAAATGAATTAAGAATTACAGCAGCCTCTCACTAAGGCTTCTCCCAGCAATAAACAAAAATATTGCTTGGATTCTTTTGCAAGAGCTGAAAAGTTAAAAGCCTTTGTTAACAATTAAGTTTCCATGACAAGCACTCATCACTACTTTGCCAGCTCATCCCATGTAAGATTAGTGATATGCTGGGGCACAGATCCCTGCCTGTGCATCCTGACTGCTGTCTGGAAACCCTCTTCTGTCCTTCCTTCTGCACCACCCCTCACAAAGCAGCTGCTCCCGGGATGAGGTTTGGTTTCTGTTGGGCAACATCAGCGTCTCCCTGGAAAAGCAGCGTTCCCTGGGTTCACATCTCACTGCAAATACTTGTCCATGCTTTTTTGCCTTCAAGTGAATTTGGCTTTTAGTCCCTCTTCTGGTCATTTTCAAGTATTTGCATAGAGAAAAGAATGAGAATGTTGTTTGTTATGTCCCTTCTTTTATCTTGCATCACTCTGGGAAGGAAAAACTTCTGGCTTGAGTCTGCAGAGTACAGGGAAACATTCTGGATCACAGCAGCTGTTACAATCTTATTTCCCATTCCAACCGCACAGGAGGATACACATACCCTCCTGAATCATCTTCCTGAACATACAGTCTGGTAGAAGGTTGCTTAGCTTACAAACAACTTCTATATATTAGCTGCTATTTACTTGTAGGGAGGTGAGGGGACACTGAAGCCTCGAGTAATAGCTGGTATCAGCTCCCTTTTGTTTGTATAAAAGGTTTTTATATGGAACAGCTACATTCCCTGGGCAGAGAACCAAAGCTTCCTAAGAAAGAGGAGAGCACTGAAAAATTACAGCAAAATTTTCCCCCTCCAAAACATGTGCAGTGAGGACTGAAGGGAAAACACCCTCTGTGCTTCAGTGCTCTCTCACAGGTCAGTCCCCAGAGACGGCCCTGCAGGGCTGCTTAACAGGAACTCAAAGAAGGCAGGGCTGGGCTCTTCTTTTCCAGTTCCTTTCCTTTTCCTTCTTTTCCAGTTCCCCAGAGATGAGTGTTACTATTGGCCTAGAAGCACCTCCTGAAATCACAGCAAAGCCAGTCACGATTACATCCATTCCCTGAGCTTTCCTGATGTCTTACTCCTGGCCACCCAGCCAAGCAAAACTGTGTGACTTAAAGAGCTTCAGAAATCTGGAGTTCCTAGTTTCTACCAGCTTCCAGTGTATTAACTGCCTCCTTCTGGCTGAAAAATTTAGTCTCTGCAGTAATTCAGAGCTCCCAGTCCCTCCTCTACTGCTATTACTCCCACCTCTACACATTTGTTACCACCTCAGTAGCTCTTTCTTCACTGCACAGATGGAAAAGAGGTGTCCCAAAGGCTAGGATGTTAATCAGCCTCTCTATTCAGATGTGACTCTGTGAACTCTGCAGATCACTGCAACTCAAAGGCATGACTGCATATCAGACAGACATCCCTGATCCAGCCTGTGTGGAGGTGCCCATGGCAGTGCAGCTCTCCATGAGTGGGTTAGTGGTATTTGGCCAAAACACTCTGCAGCTTCCAGTGAACCTCCCCAGATCCCAATTCCCCTGCCACCACACCCAAGAAAGACACTGTAAAGCTGGTGCAGGTGTGGCAGAATTTGCCAGCCTCTTGACTGCAGTGCAAAGCATCACCAGTGTCTCTTCTGATAGACACACAACTTTAACATTGGTAAGATCTTAATACATCTGAACAGCCTCTGAAGTGTTTTTGACAAAACAGAAAATGCAGATGCCCAGGGTAGAGGAAAGCACTTCATTCTGTGGTATTTCAAATGTAGAAGTTGTTTCTGGTTTGTTTTAGGGTGAAGACTAATCTGTTTGAGCAGCCAAATTCCCCAATGCTGTATGTTACAAAGAGGGGATATTTCACTCAGCTGATCTGGCCCTGCCTTCCTCATAACCATCATCATCACCACCATGGCTGCAGCTGTTCCATCAGGAGTGGGGGGAAACTAGAACCTGAGGGTCAGAGACACATGGAGGGGACAGTGGGCAAGGAAGGGAAGAAAGGAGGAGAAGGACCAGAGCGTGGGTATTGGGATCTGGAGAGCAAGGAGTGAAGCGCAGGACGCAGACACAGCTGTGAGACCAGAAATGCAGCTAGACAGCTTCCATCTGCCTGAGGGCCACTGACCCCGAGACATCTCCATTTTCTGAGCCAGTGGCCGGCTGATGGAATGGTGATTTCCATCAGCAGCATGCATCAGCCAGGGAGGAGGAGTGTGCTCTGCTGTCTGACAGATTCCTGTTGTGCCCTTTGCTACGTGCTATGCACAAAGATAAAGTTGCTGGCTCCCTAAGAGGTAGCACAGAAAAGTCCCATCATACCCACATAGCTCTGAAAAGTGGGAAAGACAAATCCCATTTTTTATTTGCTTTGTACTCTTTATTTATTTGCTTTTGCTTCTTTCCCAGGCACTTTCTTCCTTCTAGGTCAGCCAGTTTAAATTGGAGCCTGTAGCAAGAGATCCATTTCTCACCAAACAAACTCCTCTACAGGAAAGCTCATGTCTTTAAATATATTTTTGAGCAAATTTTCCCTCTCCTCCCCCTTTCTGAATTTAGTTATTTGTCAGCTGACAATATGGACAAAACAGTGCCTCTCCCATACACGGGAAAGTGGGTAAAAGAGCTTCTCAGGAGTGACAGGAGCAGCTTGGGAATTCGTCTACCTTGGCAGGAAAGTTCCAATTCCTCCACTTTTCTAGGCTTAATAAATTCCTGTTCTTTTCAGCAATAATAAAACAGCATCAGTCTCGTGGGGAAGAATTCACTCCAGCACACTGTGCTATTTCCATCTGAGCTCTCATTGGTGGGAGATATAAAAAATGGGATGAAAACTCTTCCAAAAAAAAGATAAAAATAAACCCATCCTAAAAATGGGCTTCACCCTTCTCCCCAGCCCTTGTATGGAGTTTCTTTAGTGGGTGCTCAGTGTGTGGATGGGAAGCAGTGCTCAGGAGCACCAAGTGTCTTCTGTCTACAAGGGTCTGCAGGGCTTTCCCAGTGCAAAAGGTGGAGACTGTTGAGCATTGCATACCGGGTTTATAGAATGTGTACATCTGATTTACATCTCCCACACATCTTTATGGTCCTTATTAAACCGCCGGTGGTCCCACTGTCCTGTCTATGCCTTCACATGTTCCTTTGGAGATACACTACGTTTTCATCTCAGTTTCAAAACTGGAAGCACTGTCTCAAAAACTGTCAACTGCCTGTATTCCCGCCCTGCAGGGAAATGCTATGGATGACCCCAACCCATTACCATGAAATAGCCACTGGTGAGCAGCACTGCTTTTGCTGATGAAAGACCTACTTCTTCTTTATAATGAGAGGTCTTAATGGTGCTTAGGTGATGCAAAGTGTAACTCCTGACTATGATATCCGCATGTATTCTTGGACCTGCCTCAGCTTCACGGCCCTGTGTGTATTATTCCCCACCTTCCCTCCAAGCATGAGCAGAATAACAGCAGCAATCGACTTGACTAGATGCTCTGAGACCACCTCTGCACAAGGGTGGCTCTGTAGGAGCAATATCTGTTTTTACAGCAGATATTGAACCTCAGTCATGCAGGATCAGCCAAGAGCAGTGATGGCAGCCCTTCAGGCCCTTAACACAGAGTGCACCATCATAAACGCTCTTCTAGGGACGGATAAATATCTTTTTGGCTATTAAAATCTAGCCTAGCTAGTTTATGAACTGCACAGTCCTAACTATTGTCTCATACAGTATCTTTTATGTGCGTGTGCAGAGGTGTGAATGCAGAGGCATTAACCTGCTTTCTGAATATGTAAACAAGCAAAGTCTCTCTGGAGGACTTTCTTGTAACTCCTTCACTTGCCTCTGGATCCTTTCTCCTTTATTACCTGAACTTCCCTCTAGGGCAGAACTTTGCCATTGCCAGTTGTTCTTGAGGAAGGAAGGTTTTAATAGATCAGGAAATGAACCATTTAACTCCAAGACCTAACACATCATTTCTTTTATATAGTTAGCCCTGTATTTTAATGATTTGGTTGTTTTTACAGGAACTAATCTTACTGTTTCCTTTCCTTTTTATTATTTTTTCTCCTATCAGTCACAGTGCTCACTTTTAAACATTTACTTAAATTTAAAACGAAGCAGTAGGGCCTTGTAGATTTTTTTTGCCTTTAACAGATTGTTTTAGCCATTTTGTCACTGCTCTTTCCCTGCACCTGCTGCTCTACTCACACATTACAGAACTGGAACCAGTGGAAATTCAGTACATGTGCTTGACACGTTTAGCACCACAGCAGGCAATGACACCTTTCTGAGTATCTGCATTAATCCCAGTACTGCCTTGTGATCAACAAGCCTCTACAGCTGCCTGGGAGGGGTTGGAGTGAGGAGGGGACAGACTCTTCTCCCTGCTGACCTGTGACAGGGCCAGAGGGAATGGCTGCAAGTGCACCAGGGATGTTTAGGCTGGATATGAGGAAAGATTCATTCACTGAAGCCATTATCAAACACTGGGATGGTCTGCACAGGGCAGTAGTGGAGACACCATCCCTGGAGGCATTTAAATGGCCTGTGGACCTCGTGCTCAGGGACATGCTTTAGTGGTGAGCTTGCAGTGCTGGGTTGAAGGCTGGACTAGGTGATTTTGAGGGTCTCTTCCAACCAAAGACATTCTGTGAACAGTAAAATACATTTACAAAAAAATAACTAATACAGCCATGAGATGTACACTGTGAAATCAAAAGCAAAGGTTTCAAGGGCTACTGACCATGTTTGCACAAACTTCTCAAGCAGTCAGGGAGAAAACAATGTCTTCAGTTAAACTCTGAGTCACCACCTTCCTACATGGCCCTGGAAAACTGCAACTCAACTGTTTCCAAAGGTATTCAGGTGGAAAATGCACAGAAAATCAAACCTTATTAAGATGCAGCATCTCAGCAATCCCCTCACCTGGCAACTGAAATATGCCACAGGGATCTATCACCAGAAGATTCACTCTGTGTTTGTCTGCCACGGCTTAAGGAAAAACTGCAGAGGACACTGATCCACTGCTGCAGCTCTTCACACAGATCTATGACTGTTTCCAGAGTGTCCCCAGCTTACAGTGGCAGAGCTAGCTTGTGTGGGCTTTCACACAAGCTGATGGGCTTTGTTTTCCGAAGAGCTTATGTAATCAGGCACTCGATCTGCAACAAGCTGGAAATAGAGTTGTGAATCTCATAGTCACCCTGAACACCCCAGACAGAATACTGTCCTGAGCGGTCTTTCCAGCATAAGGAAGGCTTCAGCTCCTGCTGAAGACACAGTTGTCCCTGGAGGTGAAGAAACCTGATTCTCATTTGATGTTAATCAGCAAAACTATCTTCAGAAGGGCCCTGCTGTTCACAGCCAGCACTGTGCTGGAGTGCTCTGACACAGAAGGTCCAGCTCTGGCAACTGAAATGGCTGCCACAGGACTATAGTGTCTTCTAGACAGCAGCTGGTCTGCATTGCATCACTCAGAACTGATGGCCACATTCCCTCAAGGTCTTCCTACACTGACTCCCTTGCTTGCCAGTGAACAGCTGTAGCTCCAGGCAGCTGAGTCAACTCAACACAGAGCTCTCAGTGCTCACACCTCTATCTCCAGGAGTACCTTAATCCCAAACCAGTGTGCCTACACTGGAATTGCCAGGCTATTCCCAGTGTTTATTCAAGGGTTTAATCCACCTCTTGCTGAAATGTCGAGTTTTCCCACATATGTGAGAAGGATAGAGCCAAGCACTGGAGGGGTGGCACAAGATCAGGTGTCCTTTAGAAATCAGATGTTCATGGAGGTGTCTACCTGTCTGTGTGCTGGTTGCTTTGGAAATTACTCGTATGCTCCACAGAGCAAAATCTGTCCTAGGGTTTTTCCCTACCTAGAAGAGAAAGCTTTTCTGCAAGGAGTGGATAGGAAGCTCCCCTGCCTCTGCAGCTGCCCATGTGACAGATCTCTGACCATCAGAAATGGGCTCCAGGATGAGGTTCATGAGATGAGGCTCATGAATACCTGTTTAAAATTGTTTTTAAAAAATACAATTGTAAATCAAGTGCTGTTGATCAAGGATGTGCTGGTGAGGAAGGAGAAAGGCTGCTGGATACTAACACTGGGCTGCAAGAATAGTGTCAGCTTGTAGAAAAATAAAGCTGAACAGACTTCATTGGAACAAAGTTCTTTTAGTACACTTGTAGCCTGTGAGCAAGCACACTGTAATCAGGGCAGGAAATCTGATTTTTCACTGGACAGGCTTTTGAGGGAAAAAAATCAACCCTGATACTCAAGGAAAAGAACTCAGGTGCAGTTGTATGTTAGAGTTGTCCTCAGAAGCAAAAGTTAAGTAATCATCTTCCACCTCTGTTAATAAACAGAAATGGATTACTTCTTAAGGGTTGATTTAACAAAAATGTAAGTGACCTTGTGCACTGTGGGGGTGACTGGGTGCATGCAGGTTACAAGTGCAGACTAAAGGGGTTGTGGGGAGCCATACATGTAGCCCTGGCTGGTTCAGCAGGTACATACAGGGGATTATCTACATGCAGTGCTGGGTAAAGGAAAAACAACCAGGTGGAGAGAATTGCTGCAGTATGTTGTAAGATACAAAGCTGTGAAGTTTTACAAGGGTGACAGGTGTGGTGTAGGTATGCACAGACTAGGGGAGGAGGTGCTGTTGAAGGGACAAGGACCAGTGAGGCTGTAGAATGCATGTCCTGACGTGCTGTGCTGATGCTGGGTGTTCAGATTTCTTTACCTGCAGCTGCTGTGCTGTCTGTAAGGGGTGATGGTGTGAGAGAGCACGGCGTGTTTGCCATGGGTGCAGTTTCAACACAGTAGGTGCATCATCAGCACTTGTGCCAAGAGCATGGAGCTCAGAAAGAAGCTGAGTGCCCAGCCCAGCTGTATAGCAGATGTACACTCCAGTTTTGACTCTGATTCTTATGATTTGATTTCTTTAGTGTGCGGTACAGCACAGTGCTGGGGAGGGGCAGTCAAAAGACAAAACAGAGCCTGCAATTCAAAAGGAGAGAGATGCTTTGGCTACCACCTGACACGAGCACTAGCAGCTACCAGCAGCTGGCTGTCCAGACAGAGGTATCAGCACTGTGGCAGGGCTGCCCACCAGCTCTGCATCACTTGGTTACACTGCACTGCCCCAAACCAGGACTGAGTGCCCGAGTGGCATTGTGGCACCAGCTGCAAATCCCACAGTCTGTGGGGAATGAATGTGCCTGCCTAGTTCCAGGACAAAAGAAATGTTAACTAATTCTGACCTTTCTTTCCCGTGCTTCTGACCATGAACAGTCACCCAGCTTCTGCTGATAATGGCTTATTTCTCAGTAACTGTCCCTTCTGGGCAGCTCTGTGCTACATACAGTGCTAGGCAAAAATGAACAATACAAAACTGATTCCTAGTGCATAGGATGCTCCTCCTGCAGCTGGGAGTCTGGAAATTCTTATTACTTAAGACTTAGAAATCCATCGCTATCTTGCAGGGCATTTCTTGCTCTGAAAGGTGACTCCCTCTGGGTAACACAGGAAGAACTGGAGAGTCAGAGCACTAGGCAAAGACTCTTTTTGGGTTTATTATCAATGTGAGAAACGCCAGTATCAGGTCTGTACAAATGAGTAAAGCTAACAGGGACAGGGTTGACAGGTACCACCAGGGACCTGATTAATCTCTAAGGGTGCAGAAGCAGAATAGGGGGATGCTACTTTCTGCTCACATTAAACCTCCAGATGAACAAAAGATGACCAAACCATTTTTAAAACATGAAATAGCAACAGTGATGAAGTAATTGCCTGGGCCAGAACTGAGCCATACAGACACCCAGTCTGGAAAGACTGCCATCTTTCTTGCACCCATGCAGCATAACCTCTTGCCCAAACTGCTATTAAAACCCTATCTCTGCAATATTCCCCGAGTGTCCACAAATTCTCACTTTCTGAGCAAACACAGGAACCAGATCCCAGCAGTAAAACGTAGTGTGTGTGTCAGAGTTAAGTCTGTTCTCTCACAGAGGCAGATTCTCAGGTTAATGGTGGATACTGCTCTGATCACAGTGGCAAACAGCTGAGACCTCCCTTCCCTCCTGCAGGCTCTGCATCCATTCAGCGTTAAGGACTGAAACTCTGAGCTGCAATACACGGTGACTGCTTTACGGGGCAACATCTAAGTGCTTGGTAGAGCCAGCCCTGCTAACTCCAGCACCCTGCAGAGCTGCTAAGCTCTGGGGGCTGTGGGCTCCTCAGCTGGACCACACAGCTCTGCTGCCCACCACAGCTGCCAGGCTCCACGGGCTCCCCCATCGCTCGGATGGAATGAGAGGACTGGGCTCCTTCAAATCAAAGGCAATGGCTCCCAAAGAGGAACTCTGCACCCAAAGAGCTGCACTGATGCCTTCATTCTCAGGTTATTATTTTGATAAAGCTATAGCAGAGCTCTTTGTCCTCATGTAAACAGGGTCTCACTCTTTCCACAGCAGCATCAGCACTTGAAATGTGGTCTGAAGGGGTGAGAAGTGCTAATATCTTTGTGGCTTAGGGTGAAAAAAAGTCAGTTACTATATGCTTATGCACATCTATTTCTATGTGATTGCTGAAGTTCCCATCTAATTTCCTCTGTGAAAAGAATGACAAAGACTGGGGAACACTTTCTTCATCTGAGAAAACTCCTGTCATTTGAAAAGTGCAGATGATATTATTTTGGAGAAAAAGAATAATCCGGATTTTTTTTTTCTCCTACGGGGCAATTAAGCTTCAGAGGAAAATCTTACAGCTTTTAAGAAACTGGAAGGACAAAAGACGAGTTTGGATTGAAGGGTTTGTGGACTTAACTCTGGCCACATTATTGATTCTTCCACCCTAGATTTTCTGGGGTGGCTGTGTGAGATGAATGTGCAATGCTCATTTCCAGCCTCCTGTCTCAACTTTATTATGCAGAGTGCTCACAAAGTTGTAACTAGAGCCTATTATTCAGTTCATTCAGCTCACACCTGGTTCTTAGAGAGATGTTACACTCCTTTAACACAATGAACTATGGCTTTATTGCTCTCTGCTATTTCCTCTTCCCTCCAGCTTGAAAAACCACACTTCAATCAATGCCTAATGTTATAACCTTCATTTATAGTGGCAAGCAGGGACATCTGGACAGGCCAGGGAAGGAGGCAGGGAGTAAAGGCACCAGGATGTGCAGACTCCACCACTATCACAAGGGTGCTTGGTTTCAGGAAAGCTTTTTGTATGGAAACATCCAAAATGCTTGTTCTTTTGGATGGCTTTTCATCTGAAGGACAGGGGAAGGTCAAGAGGACAGGACTGGCTGCAAAGCAGGGGTAGGTAGGATGGTTATAAGTTACAGAAAAAAAACCCCAACCCAAAGCATATTGTAGCTGTGCAGGATAATCCTTAAGAAAGATGAACTCACGGCAGCAGAAAATCCAGAGTCATGAACAAGGAGCCTGAGCTAGATAAGCAGGTGGCAGCTCAGTAATCCGGGTGCCACATTCAGCTCTGCCTTCAGGACAAGCCAGTGAGGGCGACTCCACTTCCCCTCCCACCCACACTGACAACAGCAATGCTCCCTTGTCTGTCATTTACCTGCCCCCGTAGCCTGCCAGGTTTTTAGGAGACAAGGACCATTTGTGTGTTACCTGTTAGTGCTTGTCCCTGTGGTAAGGACAGGGTAGTGGTGTCAGTATCTCGTGGAGGAAGGGCACTCGAGGTGCAGCCCTGTGTAGGGTGCTGGCACCTTCCCATCACACGCTGCCTGTTAGCCATGTGCACAGACTCTACCTGTTCAACACTTGCTCTTCCTCTGCACTCTCCGAAAAGCTGAAATCCCCAAAGGATTCGTGACGTACATTGATGTAAACAGGCACTTAAATCTCCCTGAACTGGGAAGCTGGTTTTATGTCACGAACAGCTGTGAGTTTTATCCAGGGCTCTGTTCCTCTCTCTGTGATGAAGACTAAATGCCAAAAACCTTTTTGCATGGAAGGTGGTATAATTCTAGCCACTGGACAAACCCATCATTTTTTCTTTTCTAAATTACTTCTGAAGGGAAAATCCATTTTCATGGAGAAAGTTAAGCATTTCCACAGCAAGAATGACATTTCCTGGCTAAAATAATATACTTTTTCCCTTATCTTGCCTGCTGTTCATCTAGAAGTAGAAAAAATAATTTGATTCCTTTAAAAGAATTAAAACAGCAATAAAGAGGACAGCAGCTTGCTTTTGATAATTGAAATGAAAATTAAAATTATTTTGCAGAATTCTAGATTACTAAGCAACTTCTGATGATGCAGAGATACTCAGCCTTTGGCTGTAATGGACCAGGTTTTTTCACCCACAAAAACAAAAAGCATTCCCTTGGTTAATACCTATCCCTTTAGGCACTTGGATCCCTCTGTAATATGTCAGAAATCAATGATGTAGTTATCCTCTAATTTATTAAAAGTGATGTCTCGGATTCTGGAAATATTTGGGTGGTGCTGTAATGGGTTTTGTCCTGGCAGAGCAGTTTGTGCTGATAGGTTGTGTGCGACTCAGACGAGGCATCTTGGCGTTGGGCATCCCTCGGCAGCGCGCTGAATACAGTGTAATTAATGTCCAGTGTAGCGTGCCGTGGTGAAGCCGACAGCTGGCTGCTTATCTCCCGTGACCTTGGGTGACAGACACAATCTGGGATCACGCTAATGTGTGTCTTTTGTCAGTTGATACTGGGGGAGCCAAAAAGTCAGGGCTTGAACAAGCAGATGATTAGCACATATCCACGGGGATCAAGATCGCAGGGAAGATACGGTGCCATGAAAACCTCTCCTACCTTGTGATTTACAGACAGGCTGATGCCAGACACAAGGCAATAACTTCTCATTTTGCAGAGGATCTTACCCTGCTTTCAGCAAAAACACTCATCATTACAAAGAGGGGAGCAGAACGGGGCCAAACGTCTGGGGACAACAACGGCCTTCTCAGAGCGGCTCGCGGGACAGAGTGAGGTGCTGGCACAGCTGGCACAGTTGGGCAGGTCCTTCCTTCAAGAGGCAGCAGGAAGGCAGCCCAGGGGCTGCAAGGAGCTAGGGTATGGCACAGAGCTCCTGGCTGCAGGACACAGAATGGAGAGTAAGGAAAGGGCCAACATTTGTCATCCAATGACAGGACGAGAGGCAATGGGTGCAAGTTGGAGCACAAGAGGTTTAGGGTCAACACAAGGAAGAAC
>JANHGL010003442.1:110953-149201 GCA_024611195.1 Ceyx melanurus | reverse complement strand
ATATGAATTTTTTTCACATGTGCATACATTTATGTATTTATTTATTTATTTTCATCTCATTTTAGAACTTGTAATCTCAGGCCACTTTAAACAATCCAGTTTCCTTTCTCTCACTTCTTTCTCCTGTTTGAGCTCCCATCCTGTTCCGTTTTTTATTCTATTCAACTTCCTTTCCTGTGATGACTCTGAATGAGTCATTTTGCCAGGCATTAAGAATGTGGCTTGACAGTATTTCCAAAAGCTTATCCTACACCAGCTCATGCAGATGAAATTAACCTCTGCCTTATCCTTCCTCTCAAAGAGAAATGTCTGTCTTCACACGTGTAGTTTCTTGGAAGAGGGAGGTGGGGGTGAGATCCCTTTCCATAAATGACTATATGTTGAAGTTCATAGTCCTCTTCCTAGAAGAGGAACAACAGATGTGTGTACTGTAACATCATAACCTTTTTAAACATAGATTTAGTATTTAGTTGGGAAGAAGTTAGTTTATACAAGTTCAGGAAAGCCAAAATTAAGGCTCTTTCCTTAGTGCTATTCAAGTAGTTTCTTCATGGCCACCATTCTGCATTCTTCATTTTTTATTAAACGTGTAATTTATTGACTACATTGAAGAAAGGCCACCAAGATTGTGCTTTTTTTTCTACACAGCTAGCAGCAACTCGAAAAAGCACATGTTCAAAGCTAAGTGGGCACTTAAAACACTGAACTGAATTGTGGCCTTTCTTGTGGTTATGTGCATGCCAACGTAGTGTGGGTATTTGAGGGGTGTTATAATTATTGTAAGGTTCATAGTTTTTATTATTATTATTATTATTAACAACTTATTTTTTTCTGCTTGGGAGGAATGGGTAAAGAGGGAGTTTTAAAAATCTTAATCTGTTAATCATGTATATGCATCAGGAAATAAAAGCCTTTTTGCTCTAAACAGACAGGGAAAATTGTAGTCCTAGAGAAGAGAAACTTTGAAAACCAGTAGGAAATGAGAGTAAGAACTCCAACAATTTAAATTGCTGCTCACCCCAGAGAGCTGGGGAATCTTGTACTCCAACAGCTCTCACTAAGGGAGAGCTGAAAGATTAAATTCCTTCTATAATTTTCTGAATGTTATATCACTAGGTGTAACTAACACTGTCACCAATTACACGTCAGTGGGCAAAGCAGAAATAGAAAATTTGTTAATTTCTCTTTGCTATCATAATGTACGTTTTATATAAAGCAAGAGCAATGGTTGTAAATGGAAGATTGTTGTGATGGTTGTAAATGTAAACAGAACTACAAACAGTTCTGTAAATCTGGAGTACGTTATTGGCTATTCATTTACATTCACATAAATATGTTTCATTTCTCATACTAGAAATGCTTAATTTCTGATTAAAAGAGGTGATTTGAGAGTCATCAAATCCTGACAGTGTAAGTCTTTGATTACAGAAGTCACAGCATGGTTTTACAAGAGTCTTATGTCTTCCCACCCTGCACATGGGATGTGCTGTCTCAGCATTTTTAGACTTACTAGAAAACTAGGTAGAAAAAAATCATTCAGATATTTTTAACCTTTTAGCATGAACTTCTGGGGTAGATACTGATCTTAGATATCTTTTATATTTTAGTTTTGTGTGGTGTTTGTTGTTGGTTGGTTGGTTTGGTTTTTTTTTTTTGTGTGTGTGTGTGTGTTTTGTTTGTTTTCTTTTTCTTCCATTCTCCCTCAATTATTTCACAAGAGATTGTACAATTAGAGTTTCTTCTCTAGAGAAGATAACTCTTCTAAAAACTATGCATGCAATCCAAGGGTAGAATTCAGCCAATGTAGTTTAACTGGACACTTTTTATTTAGAGCTACAGAGATAAAATAGTCTGCTGAAATGCTAAGCTTTTCCTAGAGTCACATTACAGCCCAGTGAAGGACATGGCAGTAATTCAGGGTTTGTTGGAAGGATGGCAAAATACTTGTGCTGCCTCTGCTGGGGCACTGGGGCACCAGAGTATGTCAATGTATACTGCCATCTCTAAGATTAAGTGTATACGCTTAGGGGGAAGTCAGCACTAAAAGAGCTCAGATTCAAAGCAGATTTTAGGGGCTGATTGCAATGAACTTTCTAAATCAGATTAAGCAAGGGGAGAAAAGGTACTGTTGAAATACATTTTGTCCAATAGAGACAGACAGCATGATAGACAGTAATCTGTGATAACTTGGCTTCCTCAGGGAGTGCACATTTGCCAAATCAATGTGTTCATAAATCACATTATACCATGCAGAAATGTGGGCCTTTTTAAGACATAATTTTATTATTTTTTTTATTATTAAGATTTTTCTTATTTATTTGTAGATTTTATTTTTATTTTTTATGTTAATATTATGCTATTGTGTGTTATTTTATGTTATTTTGTTTATAAATATATATATATATAACAATTTCTTTAAGCCCTTGTTTTTCCTATATTTCCAAGCTTTTATATTTTTAAACACTTAGAGCTTTCAAATGGTACAGTTGTCCAGCTCCTTGTGGCAAAGCTGTCCAGCTCCCAGGTGTCAAAGAAGGCCAATGGCATCCTGGCCTGTATTAGAAATAGTGTGACCAGCAGAAGTAGGGAGGTGATTGTCCCTCTGTACTCAGCACTGGTGAGGCCAGTTTGTGTACAGTGTTCAGTTCTGGGCACCTCAGTACAAGAAAGATATTGAGGTGCTGGAGTGGGTGCAGAGAAGGACAATGAAACTGGTCAAGGGACTGGAGAATAGATCATATGAGGATCGTTTGAAGGATTTAGGTCTGTTTAGTTTGAGGAAAAGGAGGCTGAGAGGAGACCTCATCACTCTCTACAACTACCTGAAGGGACATTGTGGAGAGGTTGGTGCTGGTCTCTTTTCTCAGGTAATTAGTGACAGAACTAGAGGAAATGGCTTCAAGCTTAAACAAAGTAGTTTTAGACTAGGCACTAGGAAGAAGTTCTTCATGGAAAGAGTGGTGGGATGTTGGAACAGGCTGCTCAGGGAGGTGGTTGAGTCACCATCCCTGGATGTGTTTAAGCATCGCTTGGATGTGGTGTTGGGAGATATGGTCTAGGGGTGAATTTGCAAGTAGGGTTAACAGTTGGACATGATGACCCAAGGGTCTTTTCCAGCCTGATATGATTCTGTGATTCTGATTCTGTGATTCCTTCCTCGAGCACTAAGTAATAGTAAAACAATGAAGTCTGGTAGCATGGAAGTAAGGAAGATAAAATGATAGAAGGAATGACAAATGCACAAAGAAAAAAAATCTGAACCTTAAAATGTAGTTCCCATAGGAAAGTGTGAACAAATCAGTAAATGGAATGGTGTTGCCTTTAGCATGACCCTGGCATTGCAGAGACAAAGCTGAGTATCCCGTGGTAAGTCAAAAGACATTTCTTGACATATATAGTCACTTGGATAAACTGAAAGATTCCTTTAGATGGTGAGAACTCTGTGTTTGGAGTTACATGTATGACATGCATTCACAGTAGGGCTGCTAAATTAATTGTCTATTCAGTATTTAAATTTGGCAACAAAAGCAGATGCTGAGTTTCAGTACATGATCTAGTTAAGATTCCAGTAACAGCAGTGATGTTAGCTCTTCATTTCTCATACAGAGTGAAGGTGAAACACACATGGCAGATGCTTAGTACCACATCTATTCAAGGGAAGGATTCCTTCTGTTTCTACTACTGTGCTAATTTTAAATATATTGGTTATAAGATGCCATGATCTTTCAGAATTTAAAGCTATGATTCTCCTTTTTCATTCCCATTCTTGTTATTTGTTGCCCATAATAGCTAAAATGATGCTTCTACCTTCCCAGTGTTTACAAATCATTCAGACATTTATAGGTAAATATTTTATTTGTCTTATTAAAATTATGCAAAGACATGGGGTTGTTTTGTAAGGCTCCACATCCAGTTAATAGCTCATTCAAAACTTCAATCAGTGTGTCAGGATCTTTTTCTCACCTCTGTTATGTGGCATAATTTGTGCACATGTCATCCCATGTTGCACTGGTTCCTCTGTTGCCATGCATCCGCTATAAAAAAAAAAATGCTGAATGAGAGTAATAGAGAGGAACAATGGGCTCTGACAGGATGTTCAAGACAGGGTCATTACAGTATATTTTCTTGTGCAATCTTGTTATGAACAAGCTTCATATTTATCAGCTTGCTTCATTAGTCAGCACGCTTTATTAATGTTGTAAGGCTACAAATTGTTTTCTAACAAAGTTCAATTTGATGAAATAACTGTTCGTTCTGTGGAAAGCTACTTTTTGATATTTATAATATATTTATATATTTTGTAATTATTCATGATTTATTTATAATCATTAGCAATGAGAAAAAGAACCAGGAAAATTTTCACTATAAAACTGCAAATTAGCTCTAGTGTACTTAGCGAAATGAAATCACGGGAGCTTATGATAGTGAATTTGAAAGTCTAGGTAGATAATGTAAAAGAAAAATATTTTGCTTTTGAAGTTTGAAAATAAAACCGCTTATCCTCAGTTTTGGTTTTCGGCATAGAGGGTAGTTTTTCCATGATTTTCAACATTTGGAATTAAAAGGTTCAGTTTGATGTAAAAGGTGAAGATAAGAAATAGCACCTAGTGGGATTTTGAAACAACTGTGGAGTGTTTCTGTGATGTGTGATTAAATTAACAATTCTCTAGCTGAAGGATACCCACTAATGGGGAGAGTAACAAACATTTAAGAAGGTTTCCAACCAATGTAAAATAAAGAGCTCAAGAAAGAGTATTCAGTAAAATTCTGGAAGATGTGGATTTGAGATTGGTATCCAGGGATTAGTAGAATAGACTAGAAACCAATCCATGGGGATTTGAGATGCTGATGAACACTGCATATGCTTTCATTATTGCATGAAAATGTCTTAATCCTTAATCAAGACACATAATTTTCTTAGATGTAAAAATGGTCTTGTTTGTGTTCTTGGAATGAACACAGCCTAATTTGGAATACTGGTCTATATTTATGTAATAAAGTCTAACAGATGGAAAACTAAGGGTACTGTAGGTCAGTACTGAGGTTAGCAGAACTGTGAGGGGGAAGTCTGGCAGCTGAATATCCTACAGCATGTCTCAGTGCTGCCTTTTGCATGCAAGGACAAAGCGGGTAGGGGAATTGGCAACCACAGGAATATACTGGTGAGGCTGGTTCTTGCAGAATAAGAAACATAGTAACTGACAAAGTTAGTTTGATGAGATGAATTACCTGCTCATCAAAAGCTTCTCCAAACTATACAGCTTTTGTCCAGTTTGACAAATGGCTCATTTGAAGTGTTAGAGACCAACTGGTTTGCTACAGCTCTCTCCATTTGGCTTCTGTGTCTTCAATGCTGCAAAATCCTTGACGTCACAATAGTATCCTTGCATAGTTCCACATACTTATTGAAACTATAGATAATATGCAGAGTACAAAACAAGGCCTAGGATTTGCAAAACCATCCAAAACAATTTAAAGTGAGGAAAAAAAGCTAGTGACTAGCAAAAAAATATTGAAGAGAAAGTATGTGTTGGATAAAATGTCTTTTGTCCACTTGTTTCATACCATACCACTATTCCTTTTCAAAAGTGAGACATAGAGGCTGCTCAGCATTAATTACCATACTTAGTGTTATTTATATTTAACAAAGAATATTCGTATATTGGTTGGTACTGGGAGTGTGCATTGCTTAATATAAAAATAAAGCAATAAATTAATGCAAATCAACAATATTTCTATCACATTAACTGCAGCATAGTAGTTAATGTGTTCATCCTGAAACACCATATGATCTTAAGCACATGTATGCAAGCAGTTGTTTGAACTAAAAAAGCTCCAAAAAACACATGTGGGTTTCCAGAATCCCTCCATAACTTTCTAAAGCAAACGCTTAATTGCTTAGAGCCTTGAACATGTCAAAAAATATTACATGTGATTATTTCTTAAATCAGCTGGGTTTTCTTAGAGGGTGACCATTTGAAAAAGCACTAAGTTTCTTGTGTGTGTCATGACAGAAAAGGGACCACAAATGTGGTTACCAATTGTTTCTGTTGGCTTTTCAATAGGGTAGCCTGTAATTGATTGATGAAAAGCTTGCTCTTAACTCTCTCAAGGAGATTGTAGCCTTACTCTAGTAGAAAATAAAAATTTGCTCCAGTCGCATGGAGGGGGATGAACTAAGTTTGTCACAGGCAGGCAGTTGTTTCCTGACATTGGCACTTGGTTAACAACTTCCAGTGTTTGAAGATGTCACAGCTCGTATGGATTCTGTGTGTTAATGGTCATTTGGGCTTAACAGGAAGGTCAGCAAGTTATCGAGCAACTGCTGTCTGCTTGAGAAGATTCAGCTGCCTTTCCTGCCCAACTGTTGGAGACCCTTGGCTTTCAAAGAGAAAACAGTGCTGCTCCTGTGAATTTGTCAATAGCAAGCATGTTATTACCAATAGAAGATCCCCTTTCACAGGCTTTCAAGGAATTAATTATTTTCCTTGGGGTTTTTTTTGTAAGGAAGATAACCTTTGTAATATCCTGTTTTATTTACCAGTCATATCTGTAGGCTGCAGGAATCCTGTCAGTGAACAAAACAGTGCTCAAAAAAAGACAGAAATCCTTGATCTTTATGAGATAACCATTTAGTACCAACATGAATAAAGCTATGGCTCCTGTCAGGTGTGTGTTTGAAATAATACCAACTAATACTTTTGCCAAAACTAGAAAAGGATTAAGTTATTCAAATGAAATTGGAGTCCTCATGTGTTGTGCCTTTCCTAAAATTCAGGCCATATCATACTGCACATTGGTGAGAGATGGGGACACTTTTATTACTGATCACTCTCTCTTTAAAGTTCACATGCTTCTGCAGTTCCTACTCTTTTGCTGGAGTTGGAGTCAAAGTACCAAAATATTCTTGCATTATTGATGTCAATCTTATAATCTGAGTGTGTCTAAAATATCACCAGAAAGCCTGTTCTTATGAGTTTCCTGTCCAGATTTCCAGACCAACAAATCTGGAACATTATTCAAAAAAGTGTAAATACTTACACAATCACACAGCTACAGCAGAGCTTATGTTTGAGGCTTTTTGTGTGGTGTTTTGTTTGGGTTTTTTGCTTGCTTTTTTGGTTTCATTTTGGTGTTTGGCATTTTGTTGGTTTCAGTTTTCCCCTTGTCACTTTATGTAAAAGAATTTTTGCATAATTTTAACTATTTTCTAATTTTCACTCTTGTCTTCTCAGCTGTGTAAGAACTTCCTTTGTCCTTTTCCCTTGCTACTTTTTTTTTTTTTTAATTCAGATTGATAATTCTCAATTCTCTTAGAAATATGTCATATTTTATGAACTACAGTCTGTTAAAATGGAGGGTAATCAGAATTTTGCAGAATTAACTATAGAACCTGTTCATAAAATTTTTGTAATTATGACTGTATTAGTACTGAAGATTAACCCAAATTCATAGGTAGATATTATTTAAGAAACTGTTTTTTCTTTTTTTTCTGTGTTTGGTTTCAGGTAGCTTTAATAATGAGTTTGCATGCTATTGCTGTATAAAAATCTCCTTAGTAATACATCTTTGCCAAATGTAAATATTTCATAGTTTCAGTCACAGTTTACTACTTTGCTCAAATATTACTCTAGATGTGCAACACATGCAAAAATAATTATGGAAAAGCTTTTTAATATGCAGTGGACAGTGAACAAACTGTTTGCTAGACAGTATAGGTGATGCAGTTGTCATTGCTATTGCTGTGTTAGTTTTCATCAGTAATTAATTCCATGGCTTGAACATGAGTGCTCAGAGACCATGTTATCATTATAGCAGAGTCCTGCCAAGCAGCTCGTGCTGTTTCTTTTTTATTGTTGTTGTTTTGTTGAGTTTTCTATTTGTGCAGTTGGTTGGGGTTTTTTGGGGTTTGTTTTGTTTGTTGGTTTGGTTTGTATTTTTTTTCTCAGGGATGGAGGATTGAGCTCACTGGAAATGTTTCTCATCTTTCACTGATACAAATCAAACGTACATGACCTGTATGGACTGTTATATGTTATGCACTTATCACATAAGCTTAAATTAATTTGCTTTTTAGGAGGAAAAAATCTTTATGTGATGATTGAGATGGAAAAAAAATATTGGTCAACATAACTTGGCACTGCAGAATGTATTAGGATGCTCTTTTAGTGTTTATCAATATTTAATTGCTTGTATTTTCCTGGGAAAAATGTACTTTAGCACCTGCATAAAGCTGCAGCTGCTCTGAGAAAAAGTAGGAATAAAGTTCATAAGATTTCTCTATTAGGTGAGAGTCTTATGAAAATATATCCACTGTGAATAAGGAGGGGAAAATCCAGCTTTTGGTAGACAGTGTTTTTTGCACTGAGCAGACCTGCACTGACATTTTCATATCACTGTAAATTCAGCAAACATTAATGAGCTTTGTTTTTAAAATTGTACTTAGTAGATTAATTATTATGCCTGTGTGCATTCTGTTAATATGGAGAAGCTTGCTTGCATTTGGAAGAACCATTAAGATACAGAAGGCAACACAGCTTATTGAACTATACTGTTATTTGATGAACTGAATTTGTCCATCAGTTCCTGATCTTTGGGCTTCAGCCCCAGCATCCTCCCATCTCACCTAGTATACATTTGTACAGAATTTCTCTGTTCACTTAACATGCAGATCTGCTGCAGTAAAAGCAGCATAATGAAACAATGTGCCTTCAAAATAAGAGGACTTGCTAATACTCCATTCTCAAGTCTGACATGGTTTAGATATGTGCCTATATTTGCTTATAAACTTGGATTTGTTTTTCTTTGCTCTTAATTTATGAATTGGCACCTGGATGTTGCACCTGAGTAGCTTAGCTTTTTACAAATTTCACATGACTATCAGATAACTTGTATAACACAAGAACCAGAAATGTTCTGTTTTAAGCAGTTTCCAAATGCTGATGGGTTATATATAATTATACTGTAGATATTTATACCTTGCAACTGTAGCTGTAGCCTGAGAAATGCTTTAACACTGACAAATGTGCCAAGTGTCCAGAAATCTAAAAAAAATGTGTGAGTTTGTTTACACATGGTGGGACTAAGCTCTCTTTTTCCCACCTTCTCTCCAGTCCTGATGATTTTTTTTTTTCTTAAGTTTTTAAAAGTTTGGCTCCACAATGAATTGCTCATAAGACCAATTAGTGTTGTGGAAACAGATGTTTTTGATTTGCTAGCAGTGACATGTTATTTTCAGGGATCGGAATATCACAGGGATATTATATTTTTACAGTTCAACTCATGGTTTTAATTTATTTTAGAGTAGTTAATGTTGTTTCACAGGTGTCATTGAACTGAAACCTTTACACTCAAAATGGAGGGTTTCCCATCTTGGGTCAGATCTAGGGCAATGAGCTTTAACAGCCTTCTTTTGACTTCTGTCTGTAACCTGTGCAATGTGCTTCATGAAAAAAAAGAATTTAAAAAATGTATGCATCACCTTAAGAAACTTAATTTATTTTTGCAGTGTTTTGCATAAACAAAAAAATAATTTCTCCTTTTTGGTTTTGGGAACTACTTACTATGCTAAAACTCCCATACCTTTATGTAACTAAAGATTTAGCTAGCAAAGATAATATAATACTATCCAAACTTTAAAAAAAGCCAGGGGCTGAAGGCTGTTGAATGAAGGATTCTCAATGTTTATGCAAGCTATATGCTGGGCTATATAAAGCAACACAGTATTTTTAGAATTTTCGACCATTAATTGTATTGACTTCCTTCTCCTCCTAGTGTTAGCATGGAAGGGAAGGAGTGCTTGTGTTTTGTTTAAAGCCTTGATCAACAGCTCCCTAACTTTCTAAAGCTTATTTGCTCATATATGGTATCTGTCCCCATGGCAAGAGTAGTATTTGCCAGCCAGGCAGCATGCTTGTTAGGATGACAACTTCAGTTCTCCAAGAATGGTAATGAAGCACATGTACAAAGAACATTTGAGCATCTAGCATTATTGAGGACAGGATGAGTACTCTCTAGCTACTCTTATCTTGCTTCTTCCTAAATCAACATGAGAAAACAATTGGCTTAATAATGTAAGTGTGAAGCATTCTGCATTTTAATTTCTGACACCCTCAAAAAGGTAGTTATGTGTGACTCTTTTCTCTGATGATGATGTAAGGGCCAATGACACGTGCAGGAATATAATCACTGTTCCTTTAATGAAGAAGGTTTTCAGGAAAAAGTCTTGATCACACCCAAGCTTTTCCTGGGCTGAGAGAGATGACAAGTACTTAAGAGGAGTAACACAAAAGAAATTACATTGAGCAGTCCATTCCCAATATCTAATCAAGTTGCAGGGACAGAAGTAGCACAGGGAGAATGATAAATATGTGAACACATTTGTAGTTGTCTCAAGTCCTTCTCTAAAGTTAAATCAAAAGACCCCCAATCCAAATTAACTATTATGTACCAAAAAATAAGAGGGCTTACAGATTTTTGCAGTTCTAAATAGCTCATAGCTCTTAGACAGTTGAATGAGGGATAAATTATGTTAAGAGCTTTAAGACGACTTTAGAAGTTGTATAATTTTATAACTAAAGCAGTTCTGCTTTCTTGCTTCCATGGTTTTTTTGTACAAACAAACAAAAATTATTTTTTTTTAAAAGAAAGTTACTGAAGCATTGCATCCCTTGCACATAAATATGTAGTAATGCAGTGAAAAGCATAACTCTGAAGAAGAAAATTATGAAATCCATAGCTCAGATAATATCTCTCTGCAATAATGCCTTAGTTATCCCCATGGGATGTGGTATATGCAGCTAGGACAAGGAATGCTAACAAACCTTAGGATGTAGAGCAAGTACGTCATAACAGCTTCTGCCAAGAAACTAATACAATCCCACAGTGATCGGCTCCACCTATGTCACAGTCCTGTAGGAGAGAAAAGATGTTGCTTGGAGAAATTAACTTCAGCTATTTTATGATAGAAAAGAGTGGTGATATATAGGGTTTCAATTATAATTTGGCAAAAAACAGGTGTGTTTGATTTTGGATTTACTTTTGTTTAGGCTTGCAGCCTAAAACAGGTTATAAAGAAAATTCCACATTATGCTGGTCAGATGTGAATTGCAAATGATATGAAAATGAAGTTAGGCTGTGAAAATTCTATCTATACATGTTGTTCCCAAGAAATACATTAGAATTACACAGAGTGTAGCTTTTAAAGCTGACAATCTTAATATATTGAGAAATAACAAAGTAACTCAAAATCATAGTTTGATTTTTATAGTGTATGAATCTATGGATTAGTCTAGTATCTTTCATTAGCAAAACAATGTGAATAGTTAAAATACAATTATTTGAAGGCTTCATAAGTACACAGGATGGTAACATGTGATGTTCATACCACAATTCACAGTTTTGGCTGTTGGAAGTTGTATTGTTAGGCTGCTGGCTGGGACTCAGGATATGCCTTACTGCTTTCAAAAAAGTCTCTGGAGCCCTTAATTTCCAGCTGGACAAGTCACCAAAGGTCCGTGGAAGAGTCCTTGAGCAAAACTTAGACCCAATACAACGATGCACTTTTTTTTTTTTTTTTTTTTCTTCTCCAGTGCTAGATCTGGTCCTTTCAACTCTTACCTGGAGAAAATACTTTATTTGTGAGAACTTAAAAATTGTTCAGATGACTACCTAGATTTACAGCCTGGTCTTATTTCAGCAAAGTGTGGCACTTCTCCTTGAATATTTGTATCTTCATCAAATATTGTCTCTACAAAGATATGTTTCTTCTGAGCTATTTGAGAAGTAGAGAAGGGCACTGCTGTACTGCTTTTCTAAGATGATACCTTCAGAGCTACCATTTTTAGTACTGTTTGGCAAAGCCCAGCAGTGTCAGTTACAGTCACAGAAGTGTCTAAGCTCAACAGATAACGATACTTAAGTAAAAATAACCTTTGTTGTGAAAGGATGTCAACCTTTTCTTCACCTCCTCTCTGTACTTCAAGATCATTTGAATCTTTGGTCACTTAAACTCTGGGAGGAGTTGTTTCCTGCAAAAATGACTATGTATTTCTGCATTTTTTGCCATGTTTCTGGTATACAATATATAAAAAAAAATCCTGTGTAAACAGGACCAATTAAACACTCCCTACAGTAATCATCTGCCCTAGTTACTGTAATGGATTACAGTATATGGAAAACTGCACAAGTTGCATTTGCAACATTCCTCCAGCTGTCTTCTGGGTTCTGACAACCATGCCATGACAATGTTTCAGCAGTTTGTTGGGCACTGACCAAAATTTTTGTAGTGCTTTTCTGACAGTTGTCTGAATTTTTTTTTCTCTGAAAATGTTACTTACCAGTTTGCCCTTTCTATTCAGTCTTTGGAAGTGATCTGGTCTTTAATGACTCCTTTTTCATACAACCTTTAATTGTTTGATTCTGCTTTGGGTATGTCATGACTTAGTGACTTAAGTGAAACTGCTGGGAAATCCAAAACATAAACATACTATACATTTTTTATTCTCCATCCTTTTTAAAATTTTTTTGTTTTTCAGCGTGGGTTTGTTGTGGGTTTGCTGTTCGTAAGGAAGTCATCAATAAAGGAAGGATTTGTAGTGTTACATGTTTGGGGTGGGATGTAAAGACCCAGTACACAAGCATCTGCTATTGCCTGGGAAGACCACCCGGCCTGGATGGCTCCGTACAGAATGTTCCAGGGACACTGGGGCCAGGTTTAACAAATGGCTTTTATGTCCTAGGGGCACATGAAAAGGCACTAAGAGCCTCTGTGCCGACAAGTGAACTTGGTCTTTGGTCATGATCTCTCTCATTACCTGTATGTTCGAGGAATAGCATTGGCAAGATGTGGGATGTTTGTAGTTACATCTGTGTGTTTTCAGGTTGTAATCATGATATAAATGGAGTTAATATGGGCACTGATTATGCTACTTTCAGTTTGTAGAAGAATCAATTTGAGAGGTTTATCTTAAATGTTTTTGCACTTTCCACAGTATTCATATGTGTCGTTCACCTTTTGCTGTTTGTAAAAGATCAATTAAAAATAAAAGGATAATCACCATTAGCTAGGCAAGTCCATTTCCACTTCACCAACATGTGTTGTGAATGTCCCCAGGGTATTTTCTAGACAGTAAAATTGTTAATGGTGCTGGTATGTAAAGCTATAATTAGTTTCTGAAGTTAACACCCTTTCAGTTCTATTGTTTCATTTTGAGCACAGAGATTTGAGAAATCCTTGGTGTACTGTGACCCTTTGAATAAATTTCCCCAACTAAAAGGAGTGTAGAGTTGTTTAAATCACCGTTAGTCTGAGTAAGTGCTTAAATTTAAATAGAGTTGAATCTTATTTCTGCAGCTTTTAAAAACTGATATTCAGTAATTATAATTATCAGATAATATACTGAAAATAAATTACTCCTGTGGTGTAACATGGAAATTTAGCTCTTAAAGATATTATGCATACTATTTTAACATAAGTTGTATTCTATTTTACGCTGTGATATTTTTCACATTTTTAATCTTGGAATACATTCTTTTCAAATAATATTTTTCTGTCTTTTCATAACATTCTTGTCCTCTGGCACATGTTTAAACAGGTCAGACTGCTTATCCACTGTAGTTCATTCTGGCACTAGAACTGTATAAATTATAATAATCATAAGGAGACAATGAGTATGGCTGCTGTCACCACTTGAAAATTCAAGAAGTATTTAAAACCTAATGTATTTCAGGTGCTATTATTTTGTCTGGGGTGCTATAGGGGTTCATTCAGTCACCAGAGCTTAATAGCTGTTATTCTTTTGCAATTACATGTCTAGGAATAAAATTCTAATTTCTCTTAGGGCGTTAAGAGAAAAATGAAGGGATCATGAAAATCAATTTAACTGATTGCCAGAGAGTTAAAATTGGGTGCTTAAGACACCTTATTAATGCCTGTATATTGCAGGTGACGATTATTTCAGATTCACACAGATTTCAGTGGAACATAGCATAGTGTTTCATTACACTTTACTACAGAGTAACTCCCTTATGAGGAGAGGCTGAGAGAGCTGGGGCTCTTTAGCCTGGAGGAGATTGAGGAGGGACCTCATCAATGTCTATAATTATCTTAAGGGTGAGTGTAGAGAGGATGGAGCCAGACTCTTCTCAATGTCATCCAATGATAGGACAAGAGGCAATGGGAGAAAGTTGGAGCATAAGAGGTTTAGGGTCAACACAAGGAAAAACTTTTTCACAATTAGGGTGACAGAGCTCTGGAACGGGCTGCCCAGGGGGGTTGTGGAGTCTCCATCTCTGGAGACACTTAAGACCTGCCTGGATCTGTGTCTGGGTGACTTGGTTTAGGTGATCCTGCTCTGGCAGGGGGATTGGACTAGATGATCTTCTAGGTCCCTTCCAACCCCTAACATTATGTGATTCTGTGATTCTGTAACCAGTCCTGAGTTATCAGTTGACAACTGCAAGTGATGGTTGATTTGGTTGGTTACTGGGGCACATAATGTAAGTCATTATTATGATGGCTGCATAAAACTGACATATTCAATGCAAGTCAATCAGTAGGCTGAGTGCATGAAATGGGTAGCAAGAGATTAGAAAAGGACAGAGCTGGGTGTAGGAGGTCACTTTAGGTGATAATTGTACCTTCACTGTACAGACAGAGCCTTCTTCGTGTATTTTAGGGTACAAAGAAAACATTAAGGTAGATTGGTTCATTCAGCTCTTAATACTGGGAGATGCTTCTTGAAACTCAGCATCTGAAATGTCCCTAGCAATACCACAGACATGGATGTCCAAACCATGGACATGTACTCATGCCTGAGAACAGATTTTTTTTTTTCCTCTGAGAAAAAATAAATTACTGATAATTATCAGAAATATTGGGTTATATTTTCCTGACTTTTCAGTTGTTTGGGTTTTCTCTTCATTAGCCCAGGGACTTTTACTCTCTTTTTGCAGTCCCTTTGATGACAATCCCTACAGAAATTAATGATAAATCCATTGTTAATTGCAGAGTGGATATTTTAACCTCAGATGTGACACAACATTCAATGAGGTGATGGACAAATCAATTCTGACATTTTAAAAAAAATTCTCATACACGAGAGGTCTTATTCATTATATCCTTCAGCTTTAACTGCAGGCTTTTGTAAGCCTCTCAAAAACTGTAAATCAAAATAGACTGATTGTAAACACTACACTTCTCACTGGTATTCTTTCCTACAGATAATGAAAATTTTATCTGTACTAGCAGTTGAAAGACACTTAGATTCTCAGGACTGCCTGCCAGACATTAAGCTGGCATAAATACCTCTCGCAATAGATGTGTCTTTAAGAGCCAAATATTGCTTAAGGGTTCTTTCAGAAAACCTTTACTGGATATACCAACTGACTCTCATCTCTTTGATTCAGGATCAGTATTTTAATTATCTTACTCTCATCATCCTTTTATGTTTTTTCTTGGTGCTTTTCCAGGACCTTGAAGAAAAAAACTACATTGCAGGGGCCGATTTTGTTGTTGTTGAGGTTTTTGTTTTGCTTTGTTGGGTTTTTTTTTGTGTGTGTTTTTTTTAATTGTATTTTATTTTTATTTTGTTTATTTTAGAAGTTAACCCATTTACTAAATAGTATCATTATTCCACATTTGGTAGCACTGTATAGTTTCAGTAGCTCATTTGGCTCCCACAGTTGAATTTCCCACCAGCTTGGTAGTTTGCTTTTCAACAGATGTTTTAAGCTCATCCTCCTTGTAATGTCTGACCCTCAGAGACGACCAGCCAAGTGGGGTTCAGAGTTCAGTTCTCTGAGCGATGACCACTTCAGATTTAAAGTTCTTAAGAATGCTAATCAAAGTTGTTTTTCTTTTTCTCCACAGCCTTGTAAAGTGGTGTAATGAGACAGCCTGATGATTAATAATGACTGAAAAGTTAAAGTTGCCTGATCACAACAACATGAGAATTAATTTACTTAGTCTGTTGGTTGCAAAGGATGCTTACTAATAACTCAACATCTTACTGAATTTAAATCTGGGAGATCATGTATTTTAGAATAGGACAAACCAAATACAGCTAAAGTTGTCAATGACCCTACTGAGTATGGTTTGTATGTAATCCATTTTATGTTTTCTTTAGACAAAGCAAAAAGTAATTTGATTCCTAGCTGGCAAAAGTTTATATGATATCCATAATAATGAATGCCATCATTAAAATGCCACTTGTTTTGGAATGATGTGCAACAACTGTTTAGCAGCGCATGGTCAGTAGAGGTTTGGGATGTTGCAAAAGAAAATGAACAATAAAGATGATTGGCTGGGTCCTACATTTTGGTCACCACAACCCCAGGCAGTGCTACAGGTCTGGGGAAGAGTGGCTGGAGAGCTGCCCAGCAGAAAAGGACCTAAGGATCCTGATTGACATCAGGATGAACATGAGCCAGCAGTGTGCTCAGGTGGTCAAGAAGGTCAACAGATCCTGGTCTGTATCAGAAATAGTGTGGCCAGCAGGAGTAGGAAAGCAGTCATGCCCCTGTACTTGGCACTGGTGAGGCCACAGCTTGAGGACTGTGTCCAGTTCTGGGCCCCTCACCATAAGAAAGACAATGAGTTGCTGGAGCGAGTTCAGAGAAAGACAGCCAAGCTGGTGAGGAGTCTGGAGAAAAAGTCCTATGAGGAGAGGCTGTGGGAATTAGGATTGTTTAGTTTGGAGGAGGCTGAGGGGGGACTTTATTGCTCTCTACAACTACCTAAAAGGAGGTTGTATTGAGGTGGGTGCATCCTCTCAAGTAAATAACGGGACTAGAGGAAATGGCCTGAAGTTGTGCCAGAGGAAAAATTGCTTACAATGTCAGTAAGACAAATACCTGTTATGAAATTCACTTGCCAGCAGACTTGCATCCAATTAAGAATTAGTGCAGAAATTTTATGTCTGCCCTTGGCCACGTTATGTAACTCACCAATAATGTACTTGACATATCTTTGGAAAAAAAAAAAAAAGATAGCTGTTCTTACACCTTCAGAAGATAATGGAATTCTCTCTCCAGCACATATATAATGATTAATTCAGACTCGCACATGCATTACCTGCTGTGTTTCGGCAAATATGCTGCTCTTTCAACAGCAAGAGGAAGCCAATGCGGGAGAAATCTGGATTTCACCAAGGGAAGTTTGGCATAAGCTACAATAGAAATAAATTAAGGAGATTTTTGGATTGTTTGTTTCTGAATGGTTCCCTCACATGGAATCAGTTGGGTGATGTTTCCGCTGGCTCCAGCAATGTCAAGGCCATTGATGATGAAAGTTTTGTACTGTTTTTCCCCATCGCTTGGAAAATTCTCTCCCCTCCTCCCTCCCCCCTCAAACCAAATCGCTGCCAAGCAAGCAGCTGTGAACAAAATTTCTCAGCAAGATGAATTTGAAGTTCTGCATGCTCTGCGGAACAGGATACACAGATACAGCTTTGTGAGGGTAGCAGTTGAGGGGTGCAAGTTCAGACTCTCTGAATAAAATACATGTGCATGAAATGGATGAGCCTTTTAAGGTGTTTTATTAAGTTAAAAGGCATGGGAAAGAATAAATAAATTTTTTAAAGCATGCAAAGGTTATTTTTTCAAAGTGGTTTTTGGTACTTCAGTCTAAGGTAAGTAATGCCTGACAGTTTGGTGTCCAGGCTTTGCTATTAAAGTCAGTAAAACTAGTGACAGTGAGTCCTGCAGTTGCATCTGAGACGCTGGCAGTCCAATAGTAGGAACTGGTATGTAGAATTACAAGCTCAGCTGAATATCTTGTAACATAATTTTGGTAGAACTTATCCTTACCTAGGTGTCCTAGCAAATTCCATGCTTTTTGTTTCAGACAGGATTTTTTTTAATGGAGTGTGGAATCAGTATCAGAGGTCTGTGTTATGCTTTTTGTTTGTTTGTTCATTTGGGTTTTTTTTTGTGTTTGTTTTTTTTTTTGTGGGGGGTTGGGTTTGTTTTCAATAAAATAAATGCAGGATATGAGTATGCAACAAATATGGACACCTATATTAAAGTCACCTAATATTTTCCATGTTTGCAATGGAAATTTTCAGTTGCTAGCAATTTTGACAAGACTTAACTGAGATTTTCCATTACAAGTTTCTGCATTATTATTACATTTTGAGGAGAGATAGTGTGCTTAAATGTATAAATGACATATAATAATATTTATACATAATTTATTTCAAAAATAGTTGTGATTGATTTCTTGTTCCTCTGCTGTAGCTATAGGGCTTGTAATATTTTATTACATTTGGTATGTAATATTTAATCTTCTTGAAGTACCTTGTCCAAGTGAGACTCAGAGTTTATCAAGGCAATGATTTTTGTTTCCAGTTTATATAATGTTTTTTAATGTTCATAGATAATATTTTATTTTGGTTTGCATTCAGGTAAGTTAGGGTGGAATACTGCAAAAGGATATGGAAAAGTCTGTTTGCAATTAAAGGAATACTAATTGGTCTTTAGGGACTGTGTGTAAGATACACTAGTCTTTCCCACGGCCACACCCTGAGCATATGATCTTTAACTGAATTCATGGAAACATTCACACTGCTTCCTACAGATTGCAGCTGTCACTGTCTGTAAAAATCTCTGCTTCACAAAGAGCAGAGGATTTTATGTGATAATGTGCAGTGATACATTTCATTCTGCTGCAGCGTTACTATACAGCTATGAGAAACAGATGAAATGCGCTGTCGAAAAGACTGTAATAAACAATGCAATTATCCAATAATAATGAAATCCCAGAAATGGTCACCATTGCAGTTCTTGTTCAGGGGATCTGAAACAGTGCAGTGCTTGGCCATCAAATACATGTGTGGCTTAGAGAGAGCATGCCAGCTAAATTGTTACATGACGCACCAACTGCTTTTGCTATTTCAAACTTCTAGCATCTTTCCCAGCAGCATCAGCTCTTCAAGTATAATTTGTCAATGGCACAAAATAGCTTTTCTGTTAACAGCATGAAAATGTAATAGAATGTCAACTGAAATATATTGTCAATTAGACTGGGGCCCATCCACTTTTCAGCAGTTGTTAATCTTTGGTATTTAAAACAAAACAAAACAAACAATGAAGACTTCTGCAAGAGACACTTGGAGAATAAAAAAACCCTCCTGAATATGTTTCTATGCAACCTGGTATATGCAAACCTACTTTTATCAGGGGGGTTGGACTAGACAATCCCCAGATGTCCCTTCCAACCCTTACCATGCTGCAATTCTGTGAATTGATTGACAACTTTGAAATGGGTTAGTTTTCCACGTTCAGGGAAGGAGTGATGTATATAAGTTCAGGCGGAAGAAATTTTACCTCTGTGATGTTTCATAAAAGATATATAAATATATTATTTCAGTTAGTGCTAAAGATTTTTACTTAGATACTCTACACATTCATTCTTATTTTGTTAAAATGATTAGTTAGTTGCTATGATCCAGTAATTAATTTTTAATCTGAATCTAGCAATTCTAGCAAAATAAGTGTTTCTTAACTCCTGGGCATTTCAATCTCTGTTCTGCTTGTGTTAATGTTCCCATGGGTGTGATAGAGTGTGGGTGAAGCTGAAGGGAATTCCCATTTAGAAGACTTCAAAATGTTGGTGGATGGTATTTTCTTCAATTTGTCAATACTGATGTTAACTCAGATTGACAAAAATTGAAATTAATATAAAATACAATTGAAGCAATATCTTAGTATATATATTCACTTGAAGTGCATGTAAGGAGAGTAGAGAAAAACCTTTTTGTCACTCTGCCACTTTATGGCTACCTTAAGATGATCTCTGCAGCTAGTTTGTGAGAAAAAGAGTTATGTATAAAAAGAAAAGCTGTGGTTGAAAACATAAAAACAAAAGCTTTGTCATTGTTATAGTTTTAATGTCTCCTTTGAGTATATGCATCCATGCTTTTCTGTCGTAAAAAGTAATTGTGATGTACTTTTACCAACATTTGCTGGTCTTCACTGTACTGAGCATGGGCCCTTGGAAGTGACTCTGTAGGTGCATATGCAGCTATAGGCTTTAAAAATATACATAGTCTGTCCTTTCTTTCCATACTCTTGAGATTAGTTTTATCTGCTCCTGATTTTTAACTTTCTTGACTCTCACAAAGTCCTTTATATCTACCATACTCTGTGTGAGCCCAATATAAAACATTTGCTGCTAAAATGCCATTTTAGGAATATAACAGATGAAGAAACACAGGAAAAATGGCAAAAATCTGTAGCTAATTAAAAACAAAGGAGAAAAGCTTCAGAGCACTAGAATTCATAAGGTTAGTTTTGGCTGCTGCTTTTCTTGGCTTTTGCAGCAGAATGGATTAGTAGTTTTCATAATTTAGCACAGTATAACATGTATTGCCTAATATTCAAAGGGTGAAGTATTCCAGGTCCTGCACTTTTGACTTCTGGCATGTGAAATTTTAGGTTTAAGAGGAAATATTCTGAACCATGGTGACTTTAGGTTGACCTGGTAAAGTCTTTGAAGCAGCTAGTGCTTTATTGTGTTTTGAATAGTTAGATCAAGCTGCATTTTTCTAAAGCTGTGTTAAATTTATCTGAACTTTTTTGGATTAGTAAATGCATCAGAAATATTATATGAGAGAAGATGTTGATATTTGGCATAAACTTCCCATCTGCAATTTCATTCTCAGCCAGATGAAAATTATTGCCAGTGAAAAGAAAACTGCTTTGGGGATATTGTTGTTCATCGTATTATGTTTAAAAAGAAAAAAAAAAAATTTCAACACAAAATCAGAAGACTGTATTGCTTCTGACATTTCCATGGAGAAATATCCATATCTATATTTGGTTCATCAGTTCCACTCAAGTCGCTGACCAATGGTGAGCCCAAAATTAGGACACCGGTTCTGATACAGTGGTTGCAACAGCACTGTGTTTATGCTGGCATGAGCAGCTCTCTTTCCTGACCACCTGGTTCTTCCCCGTCCTGCTCTGAGTTGCTAGTGTGTCATGATTCACCTAAAAATTAAAAAAATATTTAAACCCCAAAATTATTAACACTTAAAAAAAACCCCAAACCTGAACGAGAACTTTTTTATGTATATTTCTGTGTAAATATTCACATTTCTAAAAGTGAATATAGAAAAAAAATATGTAAAACCTATGAGTTTTGTAGAATATGCTCAACTGGGTTGGGGCCAGTGGGGAAAATGCCTGTGTGGTAAGCTCTGAAAAAATAAAAGTCTCGATCCATTTTGATTAACCCATTCTCCCATTTCCATTGCTTTGTTCTGACCCTAAGAAAAATCTTTGAACTGTGGAAATACTGTTCTTGTAAAATTAACATGTGTCAATAAAGGAATAAGAAAAAACTGTTCAAAACTCAGCCAGTTGAGAAAATGACTTCATGCTGTAAACATCTTCACAAATCAACCTTTGGATCTCTTTTAGGTCATTACTTGGTAAACAGGATCAAACAGAGTCACTCAAATAAAAACACTGACTGAAAGGAATACTCAGAGCAGCAGTTCACTCTCTGCAGCCTTTAAGCATCAGTGTCTGGGAAAAAAACCCCAACCAAACACCTTAAGATGGCTGAGTAACTGTTATTATGCAAGTGTTAAAGTTTATTTGGCGAATTAATAAATTTATACTGACATTGTTTTCTTTCAGAAGGGTAATAATTTTGCTTGGAGGTGGAGAAATCCTCTTTAGAGAAACATACCATATTTTTCATATACATCAAAGAATCAGAATATCTCGGACTGAAAGGGTCATAAGGGCCCTGTCCAACTCCCTGCTCCTTAAAGGACTTCCTAGACTAAACCATACAACTAAGAGAGTCATCCATATAGAATCGTATCTAGATAGCTTTACTACCTTTTTTCTTTTTTTTTTTCTTTTTTTTTTTCCCCAGGGTACACTTCTATATTACTATCAGCAGGTGCATGCTGAGGAAAGCAAGATGGAAAACATTTTTGCTTTCTCTAAACTGGGGCATGTGGCAGGAATCCTCTGTTCTCTCCCTTAAGAGTCATAGCGAAGAAGTCAATGTCTGCTCTTAGTTAAGGGCTTGCCCCACATTGTTCAGGGTTTCCATTCTTTTCCTAAAATCTTTAAGATATTCACTGTTTTCAATATTCATCTGAAATGAAACAACAGAATTTTGGCTGAGGCAGGAAGATTCAGTAAATCCAGTGGCACATTTGTGATACTTTGCTATACTGTGTAATTAGGTTTGACATCACATCAGTTATGCATCCCTATGATTTTTGGGGTTTGGCTCATGAAATTTTGATGTGTATGTCTGTGAATACCTTGCTCTAGCTACAGTTATGGTTTTTTGTTGTTGTTGTACATGAGGAATACAGATTGGCAAAGGGTAATGAGGCATTAAAATATACCTAAGAAGAATGCGAGAGCTCTCCAACCTTTTTATAGTATGAAATCCATGGTAAAAGAGAATGTCATGAGCAATCCCTTTGTGTTTAAAATATCATGTTAATTGTAACATCCTTTCCACAGCATAGCAGTTGCTTTGGAGGAAGAGAAGATTTAAGAAAGTTTACTGAACATGTTTTTAAGTACATCTTAAAATTATTATAGCAGGAAATTAATATGATTAAAGAAAAAAAAAAAAAAGAACCAGCACTAAATCATCTTAATCTATCAGTTATTGGAGTTTAATCATTCATTATTCCACTGTCATCTTTTCTGTTAATAATCTTTTATAGAATGTTTGATAATTGCCACTTTAGCATGTTCACAGATAACTTTGCTGATCAGAGCAACCTTCCTTCTAAGTTTCTGCTTAGAATATTACAGAATTTAAATGCTGTGGCTTAGAGAACGTTGAACTGAACTCAGTGAGTTATGCCTAATAACGTGTATCTATGTTGATGGATTTTTGGCATCAAGGTACAGTTTGAAATAGGACTATGGGGTGAGAAGGATTAAGTTTGTAAAGCATAACAAGTGCTTACAGAGTGATAGTCAAATAGATTTCATTGAAAAATCTGGAGGCGTTAATACTGTAAACTGTTGGAAATCTCAAATGCATCTCTGAAAATAATCAATGTCAGTCTGCTGGTGAAGTTTATTTTGCCAGAACCTGCTGTCTTCATTTAACAGCTAGCTCCTGTTAAAAGAGGGAAGTGTTTTGGGTGTCAGCATCACTGTATTTCTAAAAAATACTGTCATTTTAAAAATGTCAGTAAAGGGGGAAATATTATCCAGTTTTTTGTATTTTGATAAAATATTTAAAGAATTGCTTTACTAGGGAACTGTAAAGGTTCTTTTCTGTAGTAAAGGTTCTTTTATGTCTGCTGCCAGCTCCTGCTCTCTCATTTCAGGTTAGAACTAGGAAAGTTATACTGTATTATGCTATTAGACTCAGAGAATTTTCTCTTTAGAAGACAAAATACTCAGTACTTCAGGCAGAAAATAGAAAACAGCAGAAAATAGGAAAATGCAGTGAAAATATTTTGGAAGCATGAAGTACTATGTCTCTTACTTATCCTAAATAATTTTACTTTGCTTTGATATTTTAAGCAGTCAAATGATGCATTTATTTGGCACAGTTAAATGTTCTGCTGAATTGTAACTATGTAATTTTAGACTCTTTTCTTATCTTCCGCATGCAATCACAGTATTTTCTACTGCTGGTTCCATTTGTTTTTAAGTCAGTAGAAAGCTCATCATATTTGAGGAGGAGGCATAGAGCCTTCATAATTTCAACTGAAATGTTAAAAGCATGGTGGCCAGAAAACAAGTCTATGTAAAAGCAAGGAGGAAATATTCTTCACTTTTTTTTTTTTTTTTTTTTTATTAGTGGAAATCCTGTTTTAACGAGCCAAAATTAGTGTGATGGACAAGGACACAAAAAACATCTTAGCTCTACAGTCTGCTGTGTGCAGAGGAGTAAAGTTGCCTTAGAGCAAAAATTGCAGAATATTCCAGGAGAAGAATCTTGTGGAGGCTTCCTCCTCCCAACCCTCATTCAGATGGTTTTGTTGTGGTTGGTTTTTTTTGGGTTGTTTGTTTGTTTTGGTTTTCAACTGTGTGCTGCTTCTCCGGATAATTTACAATGTCACCCAATCCTTTGAAGTGAAAAGAAGGAAAAGTTACTAAATAGTGAGGGTTCTCTCTGCTCCAGCAAAAACTAGCACTACTGTCACTCTATGATAGGTTCTTATGATTTTAGGGATTATTAGAATTGGCCGAGAGTGTTGTTAATTACTGCTAGTAATTTCTTTTGGGCGCAGGAGGCAAAACTTAAGCTGAATGGTAGCCAAAAGCTATTAATGGGGAAAAGTACAGAGGAGTAATTCAATCTGTGTAATCTTACCTCCAGATGGTTCTGTGATCTCTGAGAGGCCTCTGGCAAGCAACTAGAGTGATGCAAAAACAACAACAACAAGAAAATCTGCATGCTAAGAGAGAGAATAAAAGAAGTGAAACATCTTTGAAAACTAGACCTTATTTTCTACTTGCAATAAGCCTGAGACCTTGAGATGTGCCATGCCTGGGTTCCAAGGAAGAAATAGAGAGATTACTTTTTGATACTAATGTATGATCAAGTTGTTATAAAATAATAGAACAGTACAACTGAGATATGCCACACTTTCTCTTTTTGAGGATTTAAATAAATGAAGAAGAGTAAATGACATTGTGCCACAACAGCCTCTTAGGAAAAACTCCTGGAACAAAAGGTAGAAGGAGGGACATTTTAGTGTGTCGTCTTTTATAATCACAGAATGTTAGGGTTTGGAAGGGATCTTGAAAGATCACCTAGTCCAACCCTCATGCCAGAGCAGGAGCATCTAGTTTAGGTCACATAGGAACATATTCAGGTAGTTTTTGAATGTCTCCAGAGGAGACTCCACAACCTCCATGGTCAGCCTGTTCTAGTGTTCCGTCTCCCTCACCATGACAAAATTTTCCTTCTTATGTTTATGTGGAATATCCTATGTTCCAGCTTGCACTCATTGCTTCTTGTTGTATCCTTGGACATCACTGAGAAGAGCCTGACACTCACCCTTTACATATTTATAAACATTAATGAGGTCACACCCCAGTCTCCTGCAAGCTGAAGAGACCCAGCTCCCTCAGCTGTTCCTCATCAGGGAGATGTTCCAATCCCTTAATCATCTTTGTGGCTCTGCACTGGACTCTTTAAAGCAGTTCCCTGTCCTTCTTGAACTGAGGGGCCCAGAACTGGACACACTATTCCAGATGTGGCCTCACCAGGACAGAGTAGAGGGGGAAGAAAACATCTCTTGACCTACTAACCACACTCCTTCTAATACAGCCCAGGATGCCATTGGCCTTTCTGGCCCCAGTGGCACATTGCTGGCTCATGGTCATCCTGCTGTCTACCAGGACCCCCATGTCCCTCTCCCCTGTGCTGCTCTCCAAAAGGTTTGTCTACAAGCTATATTGGTGCCTGGAGTTGATCCTTCCCAGATGCAAGGCTCTACACTTGCACTTGTTTTATTTAATTAAATTTCTCTCCATCCAACTCTTCCGCCTTAGGTTGCCATAATGTCTCTGTGCAAGTGAGCAGTTATGTTGATTCAGATAATGAGATGTCTGAAGAAACTCAGCTTGTTTGTAAACTTAGGGCTTATTTCCTACAGTACTTTGCATGATGGTTATACAAGTACTACACATCTTTTCCTAATTCCTGATTAGGAAGACCCATGGATATTGTCATGTGCCTTATAAACCTCTACATTCTGCAGTGCAAGAAGAGATCTCAATTTATCCCTTTGTAGGCCACTGGATTTCTCAGATTAACTCTTTGCAAAGTTCTTGCTTTATGATGCTGCTTGCTACCAGTTAGTGGAACACACAATAGTCTGTTGTACTTGAACATAGCTAATACTTTGAACTCCTAGTGAGTTCAATATAGTATTAGGAGCACTTTCTTGGTTGTTGTTCTGGTTTTCCTGACACATGCCCCATCTGATTTGGAGAGAAGGTCACACTGGGGGTTTGAAAGAATAACTGCAGTGAGGATAGGTTTCTTGTCTTATAGTAGTTTCATTAGCATCACAATTGAGTTTTACCAGTGTTTTAAACCAGGAGACTAAGTTAAACTTTGTTTATTGTAAAATACAGAAATATAGGGATCTGATGTTTTTGGTAATAGACCAGTTCCTTTAATTGAAGGAAAATACATTTGCAAAAAAAAACCAAACAGCAAGCCTTGTAACAACAGAATAAAGAGAATAGAACAATGAAATCCCTTGGCAATTGTGAAGAGTTTATGCTTCTGTACTGTAGAAATTGTCTAAGGGAGGATCAAACTATTTGAATCTCCTGTCTCACCTGTTTTAGGAGTCTAGCTGCTGATGTGCTACCCAGAGATCATTAGATTTGTTCCATTAACTATTAGTTTTGAGCATTTAAAACCCTGTAATTATTAGGAGGATGGGGTAATTCTCATACATTCAGCTATGGGCTGTTATGTGATGCCATCAAAGCAGTTTTGTCCAAATCCTGGTAAAATCAGTTCCCTCAGAAATAGAGGCATTTTAGCTGATTATGAAGATTTCCAAATCACCCTGAGTTGCTGTCTAAGATGAGTGTGGAGATTTTGCAGTCTACTTTCAAGACTAAACTAATTTGGTGTGTATTCATGTTTGGGTAGTACTACTCACTTGCAAAGCCCTTTAATTATAAAAGTTTCTGCTCCTCTATTTCCCGGAAAGCTTATGCAAGTGTAGATAGAAGTGAAGGCTCTATCTGTAATTCCATTTGAGGTTACTGTTTGTTTGTTTGTTTTTGCTTTTTGGTTGGGTTTTTTTTTTTTTTTCCTTTTCTGTGTACTAGAGCAGTACAAATTAGGAATGCTTGAAAAGGATTTGGCATTTTTCAACTTGGTGATTTTGCTTGTATCTTGGGCTGAAACAACCAAACATTGCCTGCAGTTTGAAATACTTTTGAGTTGTATGCCTCCCTCTAAAAAGAACCAGAAAAAACAAAATAGTGTGTATATGTTTCTTGGAGATAATGCAAGTAAACCGAATCAGGGAGCAATAGAACACTGAGAGGGTGGGAGGGTTTATAAGTGGGGATGGTGGTGGTTGTCAAGAAAACAGCTATTCTGAACCCTGTTTTCAGCAGGAGAGGAAGGCTAAACATATTTGCATATGTTCAACTTCAGTGCTGCAAGATTGTAGCACACTGAAAGATATGTAATTTATACTGAAAACATTTGGTGGGGTTTGTTTGGCTTTGGTTTTGATAATTACTTTTTTAAAAAAAAATCCTAGATAAAGAAAAGATTACTAATTAGTGAAAAATGTGTGTGTATATTAATGTACATGCAAGGACATAAATAGACACTTTCTTCTATCCTTTTCCTACAGAGTTGCATTCTCAGTTAAATTCAGACTTAAGGTCAACTGCTTAAGGTAGAAGCTGCCTGTGTTTTTCCTTTGGTACTAAATGTGGTCAGGTGGACCTAAATGTGGACCAGAGAATGGGCCCTATTTATTATTAAGATAAAAAAAAAATATTTTTCATGCTGACTCCTTTTTTAAACCCTTTTGATCCATCATTGAAATTAGAAATATCTGGAGCTCAGTAAGGATTACATTTATTCTTGAGAGTATGGGGAAAGGTTAAGAATAGTAACAGCTGATGAGACAGGATGGTTCTGTAAGAGAAAGCAGGAGGAAGAGAAACGAGAACATCTGTTAAAGCTGTATCAGTGAATATTTTGGCTAAGTTCAGCTCCCAGTTCCTTTTGAATTCCTTCTGCAGTAGATGTCACTGCTATCAGTGACAAACATGATATGGACCTTTGGAGTATCATTAATTTAGGTAACAGAGACTGTAATAAAGAGGAAAAACAGACTGTTCTAGTTTTTATCTTTTAAAGTTACACCAGTCTTCAACACAACATACACTAAAAATAAAACTGAGATTTTTAAGATCTGATTTGCTGTTGCAACTTGCTGTTCTCTTCCCACTGACATTCCCTTTCACTGGGAAAATACTTAAGCTGGAGGACTGCTCTTAGTTGCAATGGTGTGTCCACTGACTTAAGAGTTTCATTCAGTACTCACAACCTAAATCATGGTCCTGTTGGCTTTTGTTCAGCTCTCCATTGTCACAGAGCAGAGGCTGGGGGTTCTGTCTGAGCTTCCACCACCTTTTCCCTCAAGCTGACACACAATACACTCAGTCTAATACAGGTGTCCTCTCTTCCACACAGTCGACTTGTCAAAGATGTTTAATAGCAGGATAATTTGGGAAGTATTACTATTTAAAGAAAGAATGTGTCCAAATTATTATTGATTTATTTTCCTTGTGCATGTAATACCTCTCAGCACTGAGAGGGAGAGAAACTTATGAGAATTATATTTGTTTTGCTTCTCATCAGAACAGATGACTAGTAGAAGCAGTCTGTCTTTCTTGGCAATGCTGCCTTGCTACCTCAATCAACGGACTATGTTACTGTCCGTTCTTGAGAACACTTTAAATTTTCCTGTGAAATTTCTTGTCCAAACTAAGTGGAGTAAATGTTGAATGAATTAACTCATATAGTGATGCAAAAAAGACTTTCTTGAAGTCCAAGTAGGCATCTGAATGACCTTTTGAAATCCAGAAGTAATGATCCATAGAAAAGGGATATTTTTCTCTCTATTTAAGTATTTTGTAGTTGGCAAGTATGAGAAACGAGTGGAAAGCATAGAGAGAATTATAGACTTGACATAACATTTTATCTCCTGGGAAGAATTAATAATTTAGTAGTGGATACTGGAATAGTTGATAGGAAATATCTATAAAACTACCAGATATCAAAAGATTTGGACCAGTAAAGGAACTGAGCTGAGGAGTGACTTAATCTTGTAAAACAGAAATAACCATGGACTGTGATTCAAAGCAGATTAATTCTACCTTTCTTTGTGTGATATTGTATCTTTTGGATAAATAAAAATAAGCTAAGTGAGGGCAATATTTAATGTGTTTTAAATTTACCATCCAACATTTGTTTTAGCACAAGGAATTTTGGAACAGAATAGGGAAAATTATATTGAACTCTTGCATACATATATAAAAAAAACATAACTGTGGTTGCTGTGTTTTCTTTGCTTGTCCTGTGTTCCTCATTTTAACCCTGTGCCAATGTGCTTTGGCATATTTTGGAGAGAGATTACAACTAAGTAGTTAATTCCAATTTCCTTAGAAGGCCAGTGGTTTGGGTTGTTTTGTTTTTTTTTACCCTTCCTAGGTAAACAGACACAACAATAAATGAAACTTGTGATAGGTTGTAATTAATCTCCCTTGACCCCAATTATTATGCATTACATCTTTGCTAATTTAGGTATCTCCATGTGTATTTGGTTTTCAGTGAAATTTTAATCACTACATATAGATATTTAGATTTTTCTTTAGCTAACAACGGTAGTGATTTTTACAATTATGCATTCCCTTTAGTTCTTATCACTTGTGAATTTTCCAAAGAAGTAGCTCAAACTGGGAATATATTTAATATATGCTAATTGGTCTTCCTGCTAGTGTCTTAAGAGCCTTCAGAATAGCATATTTGAATTTCAGTGTCTTTACCTGTGCAATTTTCAGCAATCAGTGTTAGAGGACTGCATGGCAGTAGTAAAAATAGAGTGAAGATCACTGATACAGTTTTACCTGGGTTAAGCAGGCATAACAGTAATGGAGTTTACAACACATTTCTTATATTTATGCATCAAGCTGTATAATAAACAGCTGTGATATTTTGTAGTCAGTATATTGTATAAAATGCTGTTTATTGCACTATAGTAGTGTTACGAGGACTCAGTGTAAGTAGTAGGTATAGAGTACTTGCTTTGAATGATTTAAGAGCTTTTATAAAATAATGGTTTTTTTGTAAAATTATTCTCAGTTGTTGGTTATTCACCAGTCTCTGTGTCCTATGTGACTGCTGGATAAGAGAAACTTCCAAAGATAGAAGCAAGTGTGATCAAAGGGAGAACGTGGCTTGGGTCAGGAGGCTGGTTTGTGTGTAGGTACTCAGCTCTCAACAGTCATCTTGATTTGGTAGCAATGGGATCTTTGAGCTAAGTATATGAGGGACCTCTGGGGTACATGAGGTTTATATCTTAAGTAGCAGTGTATTATTTGTAGTGAATTAATCTGTCCAAGGGAGATAAACCCATTCACCCATGGTCCCCTTTTATTTTGGCTGATAACAGTGTCATCAATACTAGCACAGCAAAATACTTAGATTTTGAAAGGTGGTTTTGTTGTAATAACTAACTCTAAATGTGGAAAACGTTTTCTGCTATCATGCAAGCTGAAGAGAAGATCTTATTTCAGTTCCAGGATCAGCTTTGTGATCCTTTCAGGATACTTCCAGACACAGTGAAATATTGCACGAGAAATTAGTATATTAACATATTTCCTTTTCTTTTCAGTTGTCAAAACACTGTTATGCTTATTAGATCTAGGTCTAGGTGCTTAATAGATTATTTTGTATATTTTGATTTAGGTACATTTTACACTTCAAGAATCAATACCAAGAATAGTCTGCACTGTAGGATGATTATAGCTGCTTTCTTCTGTTTTTACTTCAAACTACTGATAAAGTAACTAGTTTACAGCTACTACAGATATGGAAACTACTTTACAGCTCACAATTAATTCTTGCATTGCCACTGTCATCCTTGAAAAGTTATAACTTCAAGATGAAGTGACTGCTTACTAGATCAGTTCATTCAGAAATGGCAAAAGCAAAAATCAGCAGCTGTGAAGAAAACAGGGAAGAAATATGTAGGCAGAGATGCCAGTGAGTCAGCTCATATCTCAGGTCTAATTGCTACATACTTGTTAGAGCTGATACCAGCTATCTGTCTGATATCAGCTACCTAATCCTGTTGCTGGAATTTACTACTGATGAACTAAGTGCATTTTTCATGTTGTGCATCTTCATGTATATCACGGCATCACTATGTATGGATGAAAATTGAGGCAACCTCCATTGATTTGTTTTAATACGGAAAGAAAGTGTAAAGTCTTATCAGTGTTGGGTTTCATGAATTACTAATTTTCTTCTTGCTTTTTTCCATTGCAGTTTGAATTCATTCAACCGCAGTATAAAATTCACTGTATCAGAAGTAAAAATGACACAAAACGGGATATTTTTGCTGCTGTTCTTATCAGTTACTATGGTGAGTCTTAAGAAGTTTTTTAATCACTTCCAGTTTTCCAGTTTCAGACAACATCCTCGGAACTTTTAACTTCTCCCCTTCTATGACAGTGATACAGTATTTCAGTCTGTAGCTTTTTGTTTGTTTGTTGTGTTTTTTTCCAGGAAGTTTAGTAGCTACCTGTAAAATATTTAATTTCTTTTAAAATTGACTTTAAAATGTTCCAGTTTTGATCAAGATTCACTTTCTTGTGGTTTGATTTTTGAATTATTTTTAATAACTATAAAAGTGGATGCAATGTCTTCTGAATACCTTCTTGTATTTCGAGGGTTGGCTTTATGGATCACAAGACTACAGAGAAACAAAATGGCTCTAAAAAAGCCCAAAACTTCCGTGCATACATTATATGGAAAATCTTTTTTCATAAAGGATCAGTTTTGGCCCAATTCAAGTGCCTTTTAGACTAATATAACTTCAGTATATTTTATTGGACTTTGTAAAAGCTCTTTACATGCTTATGACTGTCTCAGTGCTTTCTATGCATTTTTCCATCATTATTTACAAATTTGGCAGATAGTTACTCCCCCACATTAATTCAAGAAATATTTGTCAAGATTCAGTAGAAAGAATAATTGCTAAATTAACCAGAAAACCATAAAATGGTATTGACAGTAGTAAGATTTGAAGATAATTTTCCTTCCATAAAATAATATTTATGATATACAAATTATAATATTTAAGAAGATTGAAGTTTAAGAAGTCTAAATTGCAGTTTGTGCATGACTTGCTAAAAAAAAATAATATTTTTTCTTCTTAGTTTTTTACCACTGCTATACCATCTGAAGGGCATCAGAATATGACGGAGGACTTGACTCAACTGAGTGTTACAAGGAATAAAATTATGACAGCACAGTATGAATGCTACCAGAAAATTATGCAAGATCCTATTCATAGGAAAGAAGGTAGAGATTCTTTTCTTACAAGGTTTTACAAAGGCAAATGGTCAACAGATACAATTATGGTAATTCAGGATCCCTTAGTTATATTAATTGCTTGTGTAAGTAGCAACCTTTTTCCAGGCTGTATCTGTACAATGTTTTAGAAATGTCACTTGGGGATTCATGAAGATAAAGTAATATGTTACCTGCCCATAGCACCACTTCTTCTAGAAGGAAATAGTTGAAGTGGATATCCAAGTTAAAAAATGGTGGCTAATTAATCTTACCATTTTATTTCATATTATGCTTTTACAATACCTCTGTCCCACTTGTCACATTTGCCTTTAAGAAGTATCTGGATGCACAGCATTTTCCTGCTCTGAGGGTTGTGCTACAGTCATTAATGCTTTTTTCTGATAACTCATTCAGAGCTAACCTCAGTAACTCTGTGACTATATTCACTGTTTCTGACTTTAAGACTTCTGAAAACATTGAATGGCTTTTGAGGCAAGAAGAGGTATTTGCTTTCTTTTACAATGAGGTTATTTTTCTCTTCTGAAATGATTCCTTGGAGGAACTGAATGTCTGGAAGTCAGAAATGGATATGAGTATCAAAGTGTAAGTTTATGTCCAGCCTGGGGCATCACAACTTCAGAAGGATCTGGATAAATTGGACAATTTTTAGATGAGAAGACAGAGAATTACACGATGTTTGAAAAATGCAGCCTTTAGGATGGAGGCATTATTATGTCTTAAAAAAGAAAGTTGTAAGAATATACTAAAAACATCTTCAAATCTGTAGAGAGGGTCAGTCATTCTGTATGACTTTTGTGAAAGGATTTGTTTATAAAACCCAAGAGAAGTTTTAGATGTTAGAATTTGTCTGAGTGCAATGAAGCATTGAAACAGGCTCTTGAGGAGCACTCTGAATTGACTGTTCCAGGAGCACTTAGAGAAGCATCTGTCCATGATGACTGTGTCAGGCTCCATTCTGCCTGAGGCAGAGGAGCTGTGACTGCCTTCCAGACAGGCTTTCTCATGGCTTCTAAAAGACCACCCTGATTTCAATGAACGATTAAACACATGTATAGGCTTGGTATAAATCCAAAATGTAAATAATTTCAGTAAAATGGTTGTTTCAAGCTTAAGGTTGTCTGTTGATGTACATTATTTGGTCTGAATTGATTTAGGTTTTCTTTGCCTACTGTGCTGTAGATCTGAGGTTTGTAAATTGTAGATCATTTCAAGGTGAATGATAATGGATTTAAAAGTTTTTGAAGAAATATACATATAAGGAACCGTTCTATTAAATTAAGTTTTAATTAACTACTGATAAGTTTTAGGTTTCTATTTTCTTTTTTTTTTTTCTTATTGATGTGAGAAGCTTACCTCTGGCAGTCTTACATCTTCCTTTTGAAAGGTTATTAGGAAAAAGGGTTGCTATTTCCTTATCAGTATATTATTATACTTGTTTCTAGGTCCTTACTGTAACAGGACATGGGATGGCTGGTTGTGCTGGAGTGATGTTGCTGCTGGAACTGTGTCAGTACAGCGCTGTCCTGACTACTTTCAGGATTTCAATCCATCAGGTAGGTGTGTACAGGCTTCTACATCAAATTACTTCTTAAGAAAAAATAAGGGTTTGGGTTCTTGATGCTTCCTGTTAGCCCCATTCAAATCATTAAAGCTCCAGAATTTCAAGTCTGTTATTTGCATTTTCCCTTTATCAGGTAGAAAACTGACAAGTTACTTATTTGCTTTTCTGAAAGATGTACTTGAGGCATTCTGAAATAGAAACACAAGTTAGAGCCTCCTCTTAGAGACTTGCATTTTTTCTCTGATAGCCAAGAAGAAATATGATTTATTCATTTATCTCAAATTAGCAGTTGTAGTCAGCAAGAGTTTCTCCCACAAGTGAATCTCTTCCTGTTTCTGTATAAACTTGGCATCTGTGAGCATGTGGAAAATGTCATAGACGTCCACTTCTCTCTTTCTGCTGTGTTTGGTATTTCCCAAGGTCCTTTCATGCCTCTTCCTATTTGATGAACTGATTATGTGGTCCTAGAAATTTTTCTGTTCAGTTCTTGAGCAGTTTGTTGATGTTTTCCTGCCTATACAATCCTAATGTACAGTATCAGTATGTCAGACTTCAGATTAGATCTTGAATGCTAAACAAGCCAATCAAATATTCTTGTCACTGCATCTAGTAGTTTTCTAACAGTTAGTTCGATATATTTTGATACTTAACTGGATTGGAGGAGGGAAACCAATTTATTTTTTTAAGAAGAAACACTTCATCAGTTGCCCTTGTCAAACAAAAACAAAGTTTCTCAGAATTCATAGCAACAAGCAATGTCTCTCTAATCATATTAATAAAGTTGTCATTTTTTTGGCCAATATTTCTTCATTAAATACCAGGCATCTGGAAATAGAACTGTAGTGCTGACTGTTGTGGGTTTTTTGTTTGTTTCTTTTCATCTACTTTGACTGTAGAAAAAGTTACGAAGATCTGTGATCCAAGTGGGAATTGGTTTAGGCATCCGGAAAGCAACAGAACGTGGACAAACTATACCCAGTGTAATATCTATACACATGAAAAAGTGAAGGTAGGAGAGGAATGAATGCATGTTATGAGTGTCAAGAAACTGATCTGAAAATTTTTACAAGTTTCAAAACTTGAATGGCAGCAGAGTTGATACAACATCCAAATTGAAGAAGGCAACATGTTGGATGAATTGTGCAAAACAGACTCAACACCTGCTTTGTTCTCTACAGCTGATTTCAACTGCTTGAATAACACGATTTTTTATTTTTTTTTAATGCATATTTTAAATGTGTAGATTCTTGTCTAGGTCATCCACACTCATCTACTGGTAAGCAAAATGTGTATTTTCTAAGAGCAGAAACCTTCATGTTCTGCTCTGTAATTTTGAAGCAGGGTCTGCACATCCCTGGAAGGTGTACCAAGTGCAGGGTTTTATCCAGTTAACTGACAGATTTTCAGCAGGTGCACAACCAAGATTGTACTTGAGATTAATACATCTTTAAGGCAGCTTTAAGTAGAGTTCAGATGTGTTGGTTTTGTTGTGTTGTTGGTTTTTTTTGTTTGTTTTGTTGTTTGCTTGTTTGTTTCCCCCAGTGTGAAAAGCAGAGCTAATATTTTCTTTTTTTACAAAAGTGTAGGCAAGCTGTAAATGAGTGGCACTAGACCTTTGGAGGCCAAAGGGAAGTAAATGATGACAAGTGTTAGGTATTTTTTCATTTTGATCTTTTTCCTGGGTATGTCTTGTATCCTGGCTCCCAAAATGGCATTTGTTAAGTTTCTGCAATACTAAGCTGCTCACATGAATGAAAAATATGGACTTCCAGTTTATTTAAGTGAAATTTTCAATCATCGAAATTTATCTCAGGCCACCTAGCAAAAATGCTTTGAGAGAGTTGTCTTCTATGTATCAAAACTAGACTCTGAAAACTCACAACTATATGGGTGTATATATATATATATATGGAATTTTTATAGACTTCAGTTTATCTTGAGGATCCCTATCTATTGACAGATTTAGAAAAATAAAAAATAAATTAAAAAATCTGGTAAATTTCCAAATGCCTTCTTTCTGATATTTCTGTGATATTTGAGGGTATAATGGGTAGAACTGCCCATTTTGCTCCTACACACACAAACGTGTGCACTAATACTATGTTTACAAAATATTCAGTCATGGTAAGAAGCAGTAAGCTGGATCTGTAAATGCCCAAGAGCTAGGAATATAAAATGTGGGTCAGGATAGATTGTAAATTATTTCAGATCTGATAGAAAAGAGCTCAATAATAGCAGATTGTTGCAAGAAGACTGACATCTCTCAGAGATCCCAACTGCCTGTTGCTTTGCTGTCTAGAGTGCTGTAGTACGTCTATTTGCCTAGGAACTATATTGAGAAAAGGTAGAAATAGATTATAAGAAGACATCTTTGTATTGCATTTTCTCAAATCGTGAGACAATGAATATGCTAATGGAAGTTTAATTCTGTTAGCATAGATGCTAGCTATAATTAATTAATTCTTCCTAATATTGGGCTGGAAATGGAGAGAGTATTATTCAGGCAGGAGCAGATCAATTCAGGTCCTTCTTTATGAATAAGCTAGTTTCCCTCGGGCTCTTCTGCCAGCATATTTCTACTCTGTCATGCATCAGGATCTGTTGTTTAAATGGAGTTATAGCTCTTAAGAAAGCCTTACTACATTCTGTGTGTTATATTATACATTATCTTTTCAGCTTGCTCAGAAAGCAGCTTAGATAATGCACAATAAAGGTGACCGTTGTCCATTGTTCAGTTCCTACTGTTACTGCCTTCAGCAGAGCTCCGTGCCAGCTCTAAACTATGTGGAAACCTTCTAAATCCTTAAGATGCACCTTTTCCTAGATTGGCCACTGAATGAGGCAGTGATACAGACCTGTAGAAAGTCTGTCATTTTGTGGCAGAGCCAAGCTTTAGCATTTAAGGGATGACTCATTTTTTCTCACTTCAGATTTTTTATGAAAGCTTCACTTAAACCTATTGCTTTAGTTTTTGAGATTTTTTTTGTTTGTTTGTTGCTGGTGGTAGTGTTTGTTTGTAGTGGTGGTGGTGTTTGTGGTGGTGGTGTGTGTTGTGGTTTTTTTTTAGTTGTTTTCTCTTTTTTCTTTGTTGTTTACTTAGGTTTGGGTTTTTTTTATTTGTTGGTTTGTGTTTTTTTTTAAGTTGCCTCACTTTAAAAAATATGGAAAAATTGTACATGCTAGAATTTTTCAAAGAGGTATCTTTCTCTCATCTAACTTAAAGCTTTCCCTGGAATCTTTTTATATTATTTCATAAGTTAATATATGTAGGAAGTTGCATTTATACTATTTTAAAATGGAACAAGTTAATAAATTGAGGGGTTACATGCAGTTTGGAGTACATGAGTATTTGTATGTGTGCTCTGATTTTTCTTGTAGGCTCCAGAAATTTATATTATGTTCTGATAGTACAAGGTTCACCCTAATAATATGCATTTCCTTATGTGGAGGATTCATAATCTTATATTTAATGAAACAATGAAATTGTCTGAGGCAGATTCTGAGACTGAAAGCAAGGGTGTGCTACTAATGGAATTTAATATATTTATTAATTCAAGGAATTAATGATAACATATTTTATATATTCTGAATATTAGCTTACTAGTTCCTCAATTCTACCTTTTGTATCTACTCAGATTTTAGTAATTTTATTTGCAGAAGAGATGTGCAAGTGTGTGTTTTATCAACAACAGTTCTGTGCGCATCATAGGTGCTTGATTTTGTTCTTGTATTGCAGACTGCTCTGAATTTGTATTACTTGGCCATCATTGGACATGGTCTTTCAATTGCATCACTTCTGATTTCTCTTGGCATATTCTTTTATTTTAAGTAAGTATATTTAAAGTCCTTTTCCAAATATCAGTGATTCCAAGAAGGTGGAGAAAGTAATGTTGTTTAGGTACTGAATATTATATTGTAATAAAATTTTATGTGTCTTTTCTTGGAAACCTAAAATCCTAACTCTTCAAATCAAAAACTATAGAACATATTGAAAATAGGAAATGAGAAAACTGGAGAAGTTAAGCTTCCTACCTTTGGGTTTGTGGTTTGTTTTTGGGTTGTTTGTTTTGTTTTGGTTTTTTTGTTACAGTGTGGATATGCCAAGCATCAGCCAAACTAAAGAACAAATGGAAACCAACATACTGATGACATATGATATATACAGTAATGTTCCCAAGTAGGTGTCTGCAACATGTGAGAAACTGTAAAGAAAGTAAGGTTAAGAGCTACAGGAGGAATGGGAATAATAAAAATAATCCTGGGGGCGGTTTATATGCACCATATTATGTTAGTGCCAGTGATGTCATATCCACTGACTAACACTATGCTTTTTTCTGGAAAGTTTGAGCAGCATATTGCCACTGTCACAACAATGTGTCATATAATGCAGGGATCTTTTCAAATTAGTCTTATTTCACATTTTGTGAACTTTTTTTTTTTCTTTGAAGTTGAGACTTAGTCAAAAGGTAAAATGATTTGGGGACAGGATGGGATGTCATCCAAAGGGACCTGGATAGGCTGGAGAGGTGGGCCCAGATGAACCTCATGAGGTTCAACAAGACTAAATGCAGAGTCCTGCA
>JANHGL010003442.1:100087-110853 GCA_024611195.1 Ceyx melanurus | reverse complement strand
CTCTGGAGATATTCAAGGTGAGGTTGGACAAGGCTCTGAGCAGCCTGATCTAGTTAAGGGTGTCCCTGCTCACTGCAGAAGGGCTGGACTAGATGACCTTTGGAGGCCCTTTCCAGCCCTAAACATTCTATGATTCTATGATTGTTGCCACATGAGCAGAGCTGAGACGAGCTCTCTCTGACAAATGCTGTACTTGCACTGTATGCTGGCACTAGTTTAGTCATTTCTGCATCTTTTATTTTCTGGATAATATAGATCTATTCTATGGTCTTTACCTATTTCTTAGCACTAAACCCTGCTGTCTCACTCAATTATTTTTTTTTTTCCTTCTACCATTTAAATATGAATAGCACATACACCAGCAACTGTGGGGCTAGCTCTGGTTTTGTTTTTCTCATGCTCTGGACTTTGATTAGGTAGAAGATACATGACTAAAACCCATCCTTTTTAGTCACATCTGGCTGAATATAGTATTTCCAATTTAGATGCAAGTTATTTCCCTAGGTTGGGGCACATTTCCACAAAGCCCCAACAAGCCAGAATATTTTAACTCAGTAGCCTCACTTTCTGAAATCCAATATTCAGTAAGACTTTTCAGCTTTTTTTGACTTCTTTTCATGAGGAGAAACCAAAACTTTTGTTGGTTTTAATAATTTTATTTGCATATGACCTGTAAAAGCAACACCATTTCCAAATTTATTTTCCATCCACAAAATGAATCTAGGAAATGTCTCTGAGTCCTTATAAGAAGCTTGATTTTTGCATTAAAAAGAGCTGTACTCTTGCTATAAATGTAATCAAAAATTTGAAAGACAATATTTAGTGTGACAGGAAAAATGCTTTTGACATAGACTTCTTAGGACAAAACAAAAAAGATTTTGAATACAATATTATTTTTAAAGTTCAGAGACAGTAAAACATAATTTTCTGTACTGTAATATGAAAACCAAGCCAATTTTATCTCAGGCTTTGGCACTTCTGCAAAAGCAGGTATCTGTTTTGCTACTGTTATAACCATGTCATGTTTTTCTAACCCTTCAGGGTGGTTGTTTTTTTCTCCATCTGATAGAAGGATCAGAGAACCCCATAGAATTAATTCAGGCCCACACACCACATTTTCTAGACTCTGGTTATGGTGGGTTGTAAAAGGAAATTACAAAATTTAAAGCTAAAGAAAGTCCTCTACACTCTCTTCTCTTGGGATGTACAGATCCTCTTGAGTATTTTTAGTACCAGAAGGGTATTTAAGGATCTAGATTAATACCAGGATTATATATTGGCTGGAGCTTGTATAATTATTAATAGCTTTAACAGGTGAATTGGATTGGTTTGGTTTGGTTTGCCTTTGAATTTGTTATATTACCCTGTTTAGTTGATTGATAGTTTCTAGATGACATTTGCTCATAGCTGACCATTAGATTGTCTTCAGGTTTGACTAGAAGGGTGTTACTTTTCTCGAGTGGAAAATTTACTTTATTGTTGGTGGTTTTTTTCCAAATATCTTTAGCTTTTCAAATGTCAACTGTGTAGGCTTTGATTAACTATTTGGATTTTAAGATTAAATTAAAGGTTTTTGTTTTGGTTTGGGTTTTTTTTGTTGTTGTTTTTCTTTTGTTTTGGGGTTTGGGTTTTTTTTTGTTTGTTTTTTAATTCTGTTTTTTCTTAATTTCTGTTTTTTTTCTTAATTGTCTTACTGGAAATGCTTGTCCAGTTTGTGACTTATGTTCCTCAAGTGGATTGGAGTTCTTGGTTTAATAGCATAAATGTGGAACTCTGATCATCCTTGCTGAAACTCATCTATGACATATGCAAGTAACTTCTTGAAGTCGCTCTGCTTTCTTGTTGTGTTGCATACTATAGACCATACATATGTTTATTATAAATCCTCTTTTAAAAATAGTTGTATGGTTTTCATAAAGAGAAAAACAAGGCAAGAAAAAACTTTAAAAAACTCCATTTAATTCAGAGAAATAGGAGCTATAATTTAAAAGATGCCCACCGCCCACCCACCTAAAAAAGTGGAACAAACAAGTCATTGTCCCCTGCAATAAAGGAGCTGTTGTTGATCAAGCATCATGTCAAATGGCATGACAGCACTCACAGAGGACAACAACACTGCACTTAGAGATTAGGCAAACAATTGAATTATGATTGTCAGAGAAATAGAAGGTTCCTAAGTCACTTTAATTTCAACTGAAGGGATAATTCCCCTTAGGTGTATATGTGGATACATATGGCTGAATTTTGAAGTATTTAAATACCTTAAAAATTAGATCCCAAACACACTTGGGGTATTTTATAATTTAACTCTTGGAGATATATTAATGAATTTTTTGCTACTGCTCAAGTCATACAGGAGTCAAAATAGGAAGGGAAGTATGTAATTTAGCAGGAGGTCTGTTTTTATTTTACTGCACATGGTTTAATCTAGGGGTAGGTCATTCAAATGTTCTTAGTTCATAATTATGAGAATTATGTGATTAAGGATATTATGTCATTAAGAAAAACAGAAAAAAAGGATTATAGGAAGGGTAACAGAGGGAGGGTGGGGAGGCTTAGGGAAAAAATCCTTTTATTATCAAAAGCAGCCTTCTTTTTTAAATGTCATCAGTCTTGCTTACTTGTTTCTTGTCCTGTGATCCTTTCAATCCTTTTATGCACGGGTGGAGGTGGGTGTCGGTGGGTGTGTTTGCATATTCAACAGGAACAGCTGCTGGTTGACCCCGAGAGATGGCCCCATTAGCTGTACGTGCTTTTCCTTGCCTGTGCATTGAATCTTAACAATAAGCAGACAGAATTCCAGAGTTCTTCAGGACTTGTTTACACAAAACCCTTAGCTGGAATTTGGTGCTGACTCTTTTAATATATAAACCATATATGAAAAAAAACCTAACCTCATGTAAAAATATATTTTCAAAGAATGTAACCCCGCATATTGCAACAACTAAAACTTTATGCATTTGAGGCATTAAAACAAATGGCAAAAACAATATTTAAAAAGCATAATGGAATATACTGTATCTGTTAATTAATATCCAAATCTGTGTTCTGTATTTTGGACACTTTTTGTTTTCTGTTTTCTTCAGGCAAATGACACTTGGCAAGCAGAGGTTCATGTAGGGTCATTCTTCATGCTGCATGTTGGCACTGGTTTCTAGAGTGCTTTCTTTCCCCCATATTTTGTGACATGGGGGTTAGAATGTCTCAGGGCTTGTCTTCCAGAACCTGCCTGATTCATGGTGTTGCACTGTGCCTATCACTTCCAAAGATGTTTTTATTTTTAATTTTATTGCAAGCTTAAGAGTAAACCTTGGACATGGACACAATTATATATATAATTGTATTCTGTGTACTATTTATATTTTATATATGAAAGTCAAGATTTATGCTATGTTATTTCTTTAGTGATAAGTTATAGGAAGAAATATAACAAGAATGTGAGTAAAAGAATTATCCTCAAAAACTCTTTAACAGTAAATGCAAACGTAAGGCAGGACAGCTTCTTTAAGATCAGGTATGACAGTCAATTGGGAAATTCATCAGGTACTAACTACAAGAAAATAAAAAGGTATAAAACTTCTGAAGCATGTAATATTATTGCTATTCAAATCTTATTTTAGCCACTACAAAGGAAGTCCTTCACTGTAAACATATTGGAACTGAATGTACTAGCTTTGCCCTCCTTTTGGTGTTTAAAGGAAAGTGTTACCTTTCACATCATTCTGTTAAGTCTGGACTGGAGCTGAAGAAACGGTTGATGTAAGACTTCATAACAAAATAAAGAGCTCCAGTATTTCAAAATTTCAGAGTTGTCCACAAGTACATGCAGTTGTCCCCTAGTGTATTCATTTGTTCTCGTTTCTCTTTTCTAGGAGCTTGAGTTGCCAAAGGATTACCCTGCATAAAAATCTATTTTTCTCTTTTGTTTGCAACTCTGTTGTAACAATAATTTCTCTGACTGCAGTTGCCAACAATCAGGAGTTAGTTGCAACTAATCCAGTAAGTGAAAGTACATTTGGCAGCATTGTTGGTTTGTATGTGAAAAACTTGAGCAACACAGAATTGATGAGACATGAATGGTTGGTGAAATGCTGTATATAGTGAGGTTAAAACATTCAGTAATTACATATTCATGTTATGTCATATAACACACCTAACAATGGTTTGGGCATTTCACATATTTTGAAATAGTAAAATTACTGTAAGAGACAGAGCATATTGAACTGCTCTTCTGAATTGCTACAGATCACACTGAAACAACTTCAAGGATGTAGCCTATTCTAGATGATGTCAGTGATGTTCAAACAGATGAATAATAATTGAATTTTCCAAGGAAAGGCGAAAAAAAGCCCTGTATATGTATTTCAGAAGATGGCCTTAATTTTTTGCTGCGTTCCTTTAAAATGAGAAAAAAAAAAAAGTGTTTATTTATTTATTGTGGAAGGAGATGAAGTTGGCCCTTATATCCCAAAAGTAAAAGGCAAAATCAATTTTTCTATCAAAATAAATTTTTCTCTCATTTCCTGATAAAACTGGAATAAGTGTGAAAGATCATCTAAATGCTGGAAACCAGGCTTGAAATACCTGCTAATAATCACCATCAAGTGAGTTAGGTAACAGAACACTATTTATTTTTGGTTTAAGTCAAGTACTTGAAATAGACCAATCAAGCACGCAGCAATTTCAGAAAGAGGGGAAAAAGAAAGAAAAAGAAAATCTGTGTCCAAATCTTCAAGTTAACTATTACTCCTTTTTCACAACCTCACATTTTAGTCTTTGCAAGGAGTTATAACATTTCAATTAAAGAATATATTTTGGATGAAGCTAAGTACATGCAAATAAAAAAACTTCCTTCCAGAGCCTACTGTGCAAGGCCTCAACTGGCCCTAAGTGAAGCTACGACTGGGTTAAAATGGGAAGAAGTATTGTAGGCATTTTAAAACCATAAATTGTTTTGGGAATATTTATATGTTGTGATTGGTAAAACTGAGAGGGGATTACCCTCATCAAAGTATGTTTTCTTGTGCAGTTAATAATTTAAGGATTCCCTATTGATAGGAACAGGGAAAAATATACAAAAACAGAAAATACAGACTCAGTTACCAAGTTCTTTGTCACCATAAAGTATGAAATTTTAATTTCTTAAAATTTCTGTTAAAAAAAAAAATTGTAGTGAAAAACGGTCTCCCCCCGCATTTTGCAAAAAAATCTCTGAGATTTTTGCAACTTAAGAATTGTTATTGTACTCTGCTTTTTTTCTCTAGGTTAGTTGCAAAGTGTCACAGTTCATCTACCTGTACCTAATGGGTTGCAACTACTTTTGGATGCTGTGTGAAGGGATTTACCTGCATACTCTCATTGTGGTGGCTGTTTTTGCTGAGAAGCAACACTTGATGTGGTATTACCTTCTTGGATGGGGTATGCAATTTCACTTTACGTATTTTCAGGCCAGTACGATTGCTTCCTCCCTTTTAATGAGAATTTGAACAGCTGTACCTTTGCTTCTCTGAGCTGGTAGCTTTGAACAACGGTGACACACCCCTCTTTGTCTGCAGTGTTTTAACAGGCTTAGAAATATTAGCATAGGAAGCTGTATGTACCTCTATCTTTGTTAAAAGATAGATTATACATTTCTAGAATCAGGAAGTGACTCCTCCTCTGTATAGAAAAAATAGTCTCCTATTATAAAAAAGACATTAAGAAGTAATTATTCATTGTTCCTCATGTTGAAGATGTTTATTCAGGAATGAATGTTTGTTTTCAGAAAAGTCTCACCATGTCTGGGGTAGAGGGTCAGAACTGAGTTAGAGAAGGCCAAGGATTTATTTTTCCAGCAGTTCCATTTGACCTGTATTGTTCACTAAGCAAATACAGTGTCAAAACTAACAAGCCAAACCTGGTCATTTCAGATAATGCACAACAGCATGTTCACAAAGCACAAGTGAGGGTCTTTACTCAGTTTCAGTGCATTGGCACATTCAGCTATGACCTGACTGAGTACCTAGGTCACAGAGTCAGTCAGTACCTGTCCCACTACAGACACAGCTGAGATGTGGTTCAAAGAACATAGGTAGTCAACAGGTCCTGAAAATGAAGTCCTCCCTCCAGATAACTACTTTTGTTTGGGTTGTTTTGTTGTTGTTGGGTTGTGCTTTGTTTTTGGGTTGGTTGTTTAGGTTTTTTTCCTTAAATTTTGAATGTGGCCTGATTTGCAGAGTCTGTTTTCAAATTTGTTTTGCAGGTGACCTTGTTTTCTGAACACCCAGCAAGTATCAGTGACAATATATCTTCATTTAATCATACTGTTAAAACTATGCTCACATATATAATTACCTTTTCTTTAAAATTACCTAGCTAAGTAGCATTATTGCAGATTGCAATCTGAAAAACATCCATATTAATGTGTTGCATTCTAAAAAGTTATAATTTTATTTGTCTTTTCTTTCTTGTGTTGGTATGAATTTCCTGACAAGACACTGGGAATAAAGTTTCATGCACCCCCTTGGAAAGAAATCTGAGAAAACAGAAATGGAATTTGCCCCTGTTATTTTGTTTGCTCTGTAGATTTATAGTGTGTGGATGGAGGTGAAAATACAGAAGATTCCTCCAAAAGATGCTAGTTTACTTAGTTATTAGCCACTTTTATATATAAAGAAAACATTTTATTTTTTCTTCACAGGTTTTCCACTGATCCCTGCCTGCATACATGCAGTTGCTAGAAGTTTATATTATAATGATAAGTAAGTAGCCTCTCAACTTGCTTTGTAAAATTCTGTTAATTATGTTTTATTTAAGGGGGTGGGGGATGGGGGTAGAAGTACAAAATCCAATGTAATTTTTTTTTCTTGTTTGTTCGGTCTAGTTGTTGGATCAGCTCTGATACTCATCTGCTGTACATCATCCATGGACCTATTTGTGCTGCTTTGTTGGTAGGCATTTTTCAGATAATAATTTGTTTTTCTTATTTGTTTCCTGGATGTTTTTCATAGGCTTTTCAAGTCAGTTAATGTCTAAAGCTAATGGATAGAGGCCACTGTCACTCAAAGGACTCAACCCCGTAGATGCCTTAGACACATCAGTTACACAAATCATGGCCTTAAGGAGCTGTGCATTTGCTCCTTTGAGTTTTTTTGCAGTGTTGATTATCAATGCACTTAAATGCTGGTGACAAAGGATGACTAAATATTCCCTGGAGTACTGGAGGGCCATGTTCAAATCCCTCCTTCCTTTAGCTGCCTTGGCCATTTGACAGGTTGACTACAAGCATCATTGTGTCACTGTGCTAATGGGCCAGACACCTACTGGACTGGACCTCAATGAGGTTTAGAAAGAGACCTCTTGAATGTCATGACTAACTGTGGGTGGGAATATGGGATGGAGAAAAACTAGAACAGACCCTTTGGAAAGAACCAGTGGAAATAATTTTGCAAGTAACTGTGACAGCCCCTGTTCTGATTCTAATCTAGCAATATGTGCTTTGGCAACTGAGGCATTGCAACACCTCTGCTTTGTTAGTCCTCATGAACTCTTAGAGCACAGCATTCCTCTTACACTCCAAATTAATGCCAGCTCTCTTAAGCAAATGTTTGCTACTGAAATCATTAAAATGTAGTAACTCAAGACTCCACTTTATAAACCTCAATGTTGCACTTCAGTTATTCTAGGACTGAATTTAATTTATGAAATTCAGCCAGTAGATTATTCCTAAATAGAAATAGGTGCACAAATAATATACTAATATGTACCTACTTACACAACTCTTTACATAAATTAATATCCATGAATGTATAATGCAGGTAATGCTGCAGTGCATTCTCTATGTGACTGGGATTAGCTGCTGACTATATTTTACAGGCATCTCTTTTATTGTAAATAACTGCAAGCTGAAAAGCTATCATATATATGCATGCTGACTCTTCTTAGCACTTTTAATTCATGAAAGGAACTTCACTAATAATGCAAACATTAAATAACTTTTTGGAATCAATTTCAGTTTCTGATCTATGTGAACTTCCTCTTTTGTTAAACTGCTACTGAGTCTTTGCAGAGGGCATTCTATGCTCAGAGAATTATCTCTAAAGACCATTGCATAAATCCTGTCGTTCTTGGGACTCCCATTTTTATTCACAGTGAAATTAGCTGACAAACATGGGAAGCCAAAGGCAGTCTCCATGAAATTGCTGAGATCTGTGACCCCTAGGGTGTCAATTATTATTGATAATCTCTTGTCCTCTTTGTCAGGTGTGCCACATATGTTCATATAAGGACATTTTAACTAGTGCTCTAACCTTGTAAACTTAAAACCAATTCTAAATAATTTCAAATTTTCTTCTAATTACCACAGAAGAAATAGTGTTTTCACAGAAAGGTATAGGGGTTCTTTTCCTTACTTTGGTACTGTATTTCACAAAGAATATGTATACTATTCTGCTTTGCCTCATGGGTTGTTACTTCCTTTGTCCAGGTGTCTCTTCACAGATGTATCACTTAAGTAAAGGTCTTTAAAACTGAAATTTGTATTAATCATAGCTTGCTTAAATAACAGAAAAATTTATATAGAAGTTATAAGACTATACCATCTTCCATGAAGTGACCTTATTTTAGGATGCAAGATCGTTTTCTCCTTCCCAGAAGTGGCTTCCACAAAGTCACAATGAAAACAGTGGCAGGACTCCCTCTGTTTTCAAATGTACTGGATCAGTTTGAAACTCTAAAGTCTTCTTTCCATTCAAGGCAACACTAAGAACGTCCTTTGATTTTACTGCAGGAATAATAATTGCCTCTGCGTGGTTGGTTTGGGCAGAATCTGTGTCCATTCTCTCTCTCTGCAATTTACAAATGCAACTACACCTTTCATATTCCTGTATTGCTCATGAGCTGACTGAAGGTTTTTCTCTTCCATTTTTCTTGCCCTGGTACAGTCAGTAAAATACTTTGAAATCCATGTAAGAATAATAAAGATTAAACACCACTGTATATCTTGACTATGATGTGAAAATAACTTAAAGGAGTTGCTTTCCTTCCTGATAACAAAAAAATGCAAAATGTCAATTGGGAAAAGACAAGACAGGGATAAAGACATTAGATGAAATGGATGTGTTCAGGCTTTGCGAACAGAACCCTCATTTGCTTAAGCAGCTTGCTTGCCAGATACAATTTTCACACTTTACTAAGCATGACCTGCTTTACTAGACGTTTAAGCAACAATATTAAACTGCAAATTAGATAATAAGGGAGAAGACACTGTTTCTACTTGCAGGAGCAATATCTCAAAGAACATGAAGAGGACTGTCAAGTGGGTTCCAGGGAGAATTGGCAGAAGCCAATGGGAATTTAGCTCTCCTACATCACTGAAAATCCAACAATTACATAAAGTTAACAATAATGCTGCTTTTATGGTCCCTGTTATTATGTAACTGTGGTCAGATCCCTGCCAAAGAAACTGGAAATGGGAGCAGACACAGGTTGCATTTTGATTGGAATTGTCTTCAGCTGACTATTTAATTACAACTGTTCACCTAAGCAACCACAATTACAGAAACAGGTGAAAATGGGACAATAGAAGGTGGTGTTAGTTTTCACCCTAGACAAATGTTGATTAAAGTGGAGGAGGGGAAAAGAGCAGTAGGCTTGAACTTTAATGAAAGCAGTAGTAATTTCATAATAGATTTCAGATGTGTCAGTGCACTAGTGATTTAGTTGGCATTGGTGTCACTGAAAGTGTAGATTTTGATTTAGTTATGCTATTATTTATATAAATAAGGTTACAGGGATATTTGTTTTGTTCTATAATTATGTATTAGTGTCTTTGACAGACTTTTAAATATGCAAATTCTTTTAGCAGATGTGTACTCAGTGTACATATACTATAAGGAAATTCAGGAGTTTCTAGTTTTGTCACTGACCTATTTATTGACTTCAGGCTGGACTCAGTACAAGAGTTAGGAGTTTAGAATTTAGCATTCATGTGTCTAGCCTTGAGAATGTCCACAGGCCAGGTACTGGACTTGTCTTCATGAGCACATACAAGTGTTCTGCTCCATCAAGCCAGGCTCAAGCAGGCTCAGCTCTGCAGCTGTATAACTATATTAAAACCCATGCAATAGCTACTATAACTACTACCAGCTAGTATCTAAGAATAACTGAGTTTCCTGAGCTGAGAATGGTCTGTTTATATCATCCTAAGGAGGACTTCAACTACATGCTAATAAGAATTACCATACTGCTTAGCACAAACTCAACATGGAGAGAACTAGAACTATGAGGGACCCGAGGAGTGTTTAATTCAAGAACTGTAGCAACCTATTGACTTAGAAGCTCATCTAAGTTCACAGCCACTCTTAAGGCAGAACCTAAATTCTACCAAGTTCCCAGTGTATATGCCAACATTTCTTTTTATCTAGGATCACCTCCTCTGCATTTGTTACCATTTCTGTCTATTTGCCTGCTTCATTTTTCAGGTTACTGTGGAGCTGACAGTGTTTTACTGTGTGTTCCTACTGCAGCTAGCACAATGGGACTCCTTTAGGGCCTTACAAAGCAGTGCAGTCAATTTGATAATACTATATATTATTATATATGCAAGTAGTTCCACTGGCCTACTTGTGCTTAAGTGTAAAAACCTACTCTCTGCCTTGTTAAAGTCAAGACCTGTTTTCATCACTTAAGAATTCAGCCTATCCTGATCTCACTCTATTTACAACATGCAGAAATGCACAGAATTTTCTGCTTGTTCCACTTACCCGCCAAAACCCAAAAACACAAAA
>JANHGL010003442.1:83439-99987 GCA_024611195.1 Ceyx melanurus | reverse complement strand
AACAAAAATTAGTGCTGCATGCTTCTGCTGACATACTGTTCTCTATCCACTCTTTTGCCTCAATCATCTTTTCTGTTTGTCCTAACACCTATTTGCAAACTCTTTTTGCGCTTATTTTTGTGTTTTTGGGTTTTGGCGGGTAAGTGGAACAAGCAGAAAATTCTGTGCATTTCTGCATGTTGTAAATAGAGTCATTTGCTGAGTGGTATCTTACTCCTAACTGCTGCAACTCTCACTGTCAGTTAGCATTCAAGGACAGTACTGTTGGAACCGGCCATGCTACCAAAACATAAAAGCGCTGAAAACTCTGTGCTTGAGACATGCTGATGTTAAGCCAGTAGGGTCTGAGAAGGATTAAATTTAGAAATGGAGGAAGTGTGTCTGTGTGTACTATAGGAAGTTGGATGAGAATTGTGGGCTTGCATAAAATCTAAATAAATCCCTTGAGAAAGAATCAGAAGACCTTGGTTGCTTAAACAAAGCCTAAAGGTAGCTGGAGACTTCCAGGAGAAATTCAGCAGTGGTTTCCTATGTAAAACAGTTTCCTGTTAAGATGATTTAAATAGCATGTAAGTGGAATAAAAATAACATCACATATCTGTCAAGGGCCTTGTTGCTACAAGAATACACAGCTGTTTAATGTGAAAACCTTAACTGACATGAAATGATTCTTCCAGGGTTGTGGAGCACATAGTGACATGCATGGTCTGAAATTGTTTCGTGGTTTGCATTTGTCCTACAGAAGCATCCTCCTAGATCAGGAACTACTAGTTAGAAGGGAGCTCTCTGCCTCTCTTTCTGATGCCTTTTTTTTCTGATATGTCCCACCTTTTGTCTCTACATAGCTGTTGACAAGGAAAGACAATTTCCAGGGAGATAGGACCAGATTTTGGCCCTCTCCTGTCAATAGAGGGTCCCTAAGCAGAGCTGTCTTGTCTCTGTCCCTTGGGTTAGGTGATGGGACTGGTTGAGCTCTCGCAATTTCTTCTAGATGTATTTTTTCTAAGGGCTGCTGCCATTATTACATGATAGATGAACATATGATGTAATAATCCCTAACATTGTTTCTGTTGCTCTGGTTACTCACATCCTTAGGCTGTTGGCTGTGTATGTGTTTGTATACACACATAGACCTATGTGTGTATTTGTTTTGTGGTTGCTTACAATAAACACTCACATCTTGAAAGACAGTCTGCAGAGTTGTGAGTTCAGTTTATGATTTTAATTTTTTTTGTGTGAAACCGAATGAACAAATATAAGCTACTGCTAACAAGAAAATCCTGAATAGCTATGGAAATAATCAAGTTCAGTAGTGCATGAGAATGATATAGACCATCATCCTCTCAGTGCTTGCCCCATTTTCAGTTCTGCTGAATGATCCAAAAGTCAACCATGAGCCACTATAAGAATGCTAACTGCTGTTTGTCTTCAAGATTATACAGCTGAAGTATACAGTTCCTTGTAGCAGCCTTTTGACTGCAATTGTATTCCTTTTTAGCTTCTTAATCAATTTTTTTTCCTCATAAATTTGTCAAATTTGTATTTGAAAAAAATAAACCAGATTTTTTTTAAAGACTTATATCTAGATATAGAGGGGGAAGAAGAGAGACATTGTTTTTCCTTAAAAAGACATCATCATTTAAGACAACCTAATAATTCACCTTTGTACTGATATGGTGACAGAGAAAAAGGTGTGTGGATTGCTAACAGCAGAAGTGACAGTTTTCTGGATGGACACTTGCTTAGTAAATTAGAGGAACAGATGTGGCTAATCGATGTTAGAGCCCACTCTCAGTTTCTTAAAGGCATTGTCACAGTTTTAACTCATGTTTATTGTACAGCCACAATGCTATCCATGTAGTATGAGTCTAATTAAGTTTCTACTCTTTAGAATCATAAAACAGCGTGTGGGATTATTTTTCAGACTATCTTCAGTGTCATTTTGTTTTCCAACAGGTGAATCTTTTCTTCCTGCTAAATATTGTTCGTGTTCTCATCACCAAGCTGAAAGACACCCACAAAGCAGAATCCAACCTGTACATGAAAGCAGTGAGAGCTACTCTGATTCTTGTTCCACTGCTTGGCATTGAATTTGTCCTGTTTCCATGGCGACCAGAGGGACGGATTGCTGAGGAAGTGTATGACTATGTGATGCACATCCTCATGCACTACCAGGTAGGAAACATTGGACAGGTTTTGCTCAATTGATCTACATAGCAACTGGCATCTGAAACAAAGGAGAAATGAATGTGGTACTTTAAATTTTTTAATACTTCCATGCAATATTATTATAAACTACTTTACTTTCTCATTATGCTTAATTTTCATTTCTAAAAGGAAAGAAATATCATGGTAGATAAACCAGCCCAATACTTTTTAGCAATGTTCTTTTAGAAAGAATTCCCCAAGATTACATTTCGTTATGTTTTCCTTGCTACCTGTAGCTGAATTTTATCAGGAATTTCTAATTATCTGAAAACTGGAAAAATCCATAATGATACGAAATAAAGCAGAATCTCTTTAATTTTATTTTACAGGGACTACTGGTGGCTACAATTTTCTGCTTTTTTAATGGAGAGGTAGAGTAACAGTTTTTAATATTTTTATAATACTTTTCCTGTTTTATTTATTTTATTTTGTTCTAGCAATTAAAGAGATGGTATTTTAAAAATATAAACATCAGGTAAAAACATAATTAAAAAAAATATCTGTCTGCCAAGAGCAGAGTTTGGGAAAGACTATGCCATCATTCATGGCATCATTAAGTACTTTCAGACTGACTCTTCTGTGTTGAGCAATATCCATATCTCTTGACTATGTAAGGAATTGAAGACACATCTCACTTTCATATAAATTCTCAATACATATAATATGAAAGTAGAATGTCATTTAGTATCCAGAAGGTATTTTTGTCTATGTTGGAAACTGTATAGCATCTGTTATCCTGGAGAGTCACTGTATTTGGTCATTCTGCAGCAGGAATAGAGCTTATTGATCCCATGTTGCTGTGCTGGGTACTGTTGTGTTATAATGGTTCTCTGGGAATATTTTAGGCTGAGGTTTGCAAAGGTGTTCTTTAGTGCTGCTGAAAAATATAATTCCAAAAATCAGAACTTAATAATACTTGAACATCTGCTGGCAGGATAATGTTAAAAGGGGGATTTAGCCATTTTAACATTTATTAATATAGGCATCTAATTTTCAGGCCTTGACTTTTATCAGTTAAAAATATATGTCTGTATTTGCTGTCTACCAAGTGGAAATGTATGCTTTTTAAACCAGTTTTGGTTCAGAGCTTCAGTGACCACTATTCAGAGTTGGAGTGTTTTTTAATTACACCTTGTTCAAGAAAGGACTTACTGTTTTATAAACAACTGTACCAGTAAGGAAATCCTTGGGGACAATGACAATGGAGTTAGGAAAAAATGCCCAGAAAAAAAAAAAAAAAGTCTTTCCTTTGTCTCCTTTGTGTGCTGGAAGATTCTGGTGTTGGCAAGTGAGCTGGCAGGCATCAAGTGCTCTGCTGCCCTTACAGTCTCAGTACATTCTCAAACCAATGCCTGAGCAAAGCCTGTGACTGAACTGCTCTGCAGAGGGTGCTGCTTTATTGTCACCTGTCACAGCAAAACCTCATTAGAGACTGAACACAATGAGAACGTGGCATTAGGGAGTGGTGTTAGTGCTTCCTTACAGCAAGTCTGTGCTATAAAGGTGGGTGTTGATATTGGAATCAACACTGACAGTGTGGGAAAGATTTTTCCAGTGTGATAGTAGCAATTAAAAGAGCACTGATTTCTTTCCATCCAAGTCAGCATTTCCCAATTGCTACTGTACCTTTAAATGTTTTATATATCAAATATCAGGAACCAAACCATGTTCAAGTGGTGTTTTGCAGGCCACCTCTGACAAAAAAAAAAAAAAAAAGAAAAAAAAAAGAATAAAAGCGGGAGTGCTCTGGTGAAAAGAAATTAAGAAATGTAAGAAAAATAGCTGGTATGTCCTGTAGACTGTAGCCAGCAAACACCTCTGAACTCACAGCCAGGAATAGTCTGTCAAATCCAGTTATAACACCCACTGCAGCTCTTTGACCCAGAACTCCTCCAGACAAGGGCATATATGCAAGCCCCTCATCTTTATCTGCTGTGGCAGGGCTTCCCTAAGGACACTCCCTTTCTGCATACATTCTAGCATCCAGAGTGTTAGATGCTTCTTGCATATCTCATCATGGTTTCCAGTTTGAGTTGGACTAGAGCAGCTTTGGGGGTGATAGGCTGCATTCAGAGGAGAAGCTTGTCCCAGATCTCTGACAAATTCATGGAAAGATTCCTACTGAGCTATTAATAACAGGTGATAATAATTACCTATGTTATCCATGTAATATGGGGCCTGTTTTGTTGGATTTTGGTTGATGTTGTTTTATTTTTTTTTCTTTCCTTCCACTGGTCTATAGATATGTTGCAGTACAGATTATAGCCTCAGGTCTGCAGGATTGTGCAATCCCTTTATCAATAGGTGAGGTTGTGTTGTGGGATTTTTTCCTTCTTGTTAGCTACTGAGCTGTTAGTGTTAGGTTCAACATCAGGCTGCTAGTATGTTCAAGAGCTGATTGGAAGGAACACTTCATGAAACTCATCAAAACAAGACATTAGTAACAGATAAAGTGAGAAATAGAGAATCTTCCAGCTGGAACTGGCATATCTATTAATGACTGAGAAATACAATTATATTTATTACATAACTTTCATTAAGTGCAACTGGTCAAAACTGAGGAAAGAGTGATAAAAATTTCTGGTTAGATATTCATGAGTAGACATGAATATTGTTAAACAGTGTGTAATTAGTGGTGAAAATTACTTGTCTCATTGATTTTTCTGATTTGTCAGATATAGAGCCTTAAATGAGGCACCATCCCTGGAGATATTCCAGGTGAGGTTGGACAAGGCTCTGAGCAGCTTGGTCTAGTTAAGGGTGTCCCTGCTCACTGCAGAGGGGCTGGACTAGATGACCTTTGGAGGTCCCTTCCGGCCCTAAACATTCTATGATTCTATGATTGCTATGCAATGCAAATTAATTAATCCAAAGGTTCCTATGATAAACAACTCTCCATTTAGACTCAGAAGAAATACAAAATTCTGATATGAAGAGTGGTAAGATCATATACTCAGAAGTATCAAGACACTCGATCTCTCTAGTGTTTGTAGATTTGATATTTTGATGTTTGGGGGTGGATTGGAAGGGTTTTAGGAAGAGTAAAACAGCATCTCCTTTTCCCTAAAATACAAATGTATGTTGTTCTGTTGATACTTTTACCCTTACCCCTTTACATTTTCTTTGTAAGGATTTTGAGAAAGATGTTGTTCTCCTTTAAGCAGCAGATTCTGATACCAGACTTCAGGAAGTTTAAAAAATTACATCCCTTTTCTTCTATTTATTTGTCATAATTCAAGCCAGAGTAAAATCAGACAAAAGAAGTCATTGTGTTAGGGAAATGTAAAGCAAATACAAAAAAACCCCCTGAAGACATATGGAAAATCCTAAAAATATTTACCCACAATGTCAGCATTTAACTGTGGGAATCACAGTTTAATTCTTTTGTATGTAACAAAGTTAAATGGAAGTCTTGCTTGTGAATGAGACCTGAGGTTTGGGGAGCATTGCTGGATTAATGCATCAGAATCCCCCCGGAATTTCTTTCCAGTACCAATGCAGCAATACTTTGTGTGCAAAGTTTGGCTGAAGAGGAAGTTAAATATTCATGATCTGGTGGCAGTATTTTTTAACATGTTTTAGCATTCATCCCTTGGCATCTTCAGTGAAAGAATAATTCCCTGTGAATTTAATGAATGTGACACTTGATCAGTCCAATGTGCACAGGTTTTTAAGGATATTGAAGGAGAGGAAGGCAACCATAAGCATAATATCCTTTCAGTGTAGCCATGCAAACCACCTGTGGCTCTCATCTATTTTATCAACTTTACTTTTAACCCTGGTGGAAATATGGAAATGTCCCTGTGTTCTTTTGATTAAGGTGTGTTTACAAATTAAGTAATGTTTCCTTGTTCTAGAACCATAGCAAATGTAACTTATGGTTTGTTGAATAAGAATTTACAGCTGCTGAGGTTGTGGCCTTTTGAAAATAACTGTGACTAGAAATGACCTTTTTCACCAATAAATAAGATCTGTCCACACTGGACTTCAGTCCATGGGGGGAGAAAGCAGAAAATGCTGCTGCTGCTGCTCCTCCTGTAACCTGTGCAGTTCCCGAGCACCTTGTACACTACAACTGTAAATATTTCACACCAAATTGGCCAAAGGATGTCTACTTATATTTTACATCTTTCAGAACATCTCGTGTGACAGATCACATGTAGGTACCCCCATTTTCCAGGAGCCTTACTCCCTCATTTGCTTAGACACATTTGTTATGGCACTCATGCAGATTGTGGTGTCTCTGTCACTGGAGACTTTCAAAATCCCTCTGAATGTGTTCATGTGTGTGACATGCCCTAGGGATCCTGCTCCAGCGGGGGGGGGGAGTTGGACTTGATAATCTCTAGAGGTCCCTTCCAAGCCCAAACATTCTATGATTCTTTACATCCACAAGTGAATTCCAGTGAGATCTTTTCAACTTAGTTGAAAGATGTGCCCTTGTGGCCAGGAAGGCCAATGGAAGGCCACAGGGAAGGAACCCCAGGGAAGTTGTGGAGTCTCCTTCTCTGGAGACACTCAAGACCTGCCTGGATCTGTTCCTATGTGATTTGGTTTAGGTGATCCTGCTCTGGCAGGGGGGGTTGGACTAGATGACTTCTAGGTCCCTTCCAACCCCTAACATTCTGTGTGATTAGTTTATATGTGTTATATTTTGTTTTCTGGAATAGGTCCAAGCTGTTTTGAGAAGACACTGGAATCAGTACAAAATCCAGTTTGAGCACAGCTTCAGCCACTCAGATGCTATGCGTACTGCTTCCTACACCGTGTCAACAATCAGTGATGTTCAAGGCTACAGCTATAATCATGACTGCACCAGTGAACATTTAAATGGGAAGGGCTACCACGACACAGAGAGTGTTGTTTTGAAAACTGAAAAGCTGTATGGCTGACACCCACCCACAGGCTTGGCATGTGCCAGTCCCCTTACCCTTGTGAACTCCAAGTTTGATTTAATGACTTCACGGCCAGAAGATTTTACCTAACTTGGGATATTTTATTCTCCTGAATGATGCAAACTAAACCAACACTTTTTTCATATGTATGTATATATATGCATATATACATATGTTTGTATTTCTGTGTACCTATATAGTATGGACATTTGTACATATATATCTCTATATATGTATGTGCATTTATATAAGGATAAAAACTTTGCCTCTTCAGTTTCTACTGTGTAGACAAAGTTGGCAATTTTTTTGTACAAAGGGAATCAATGAAGGATTTCTTATTTTCTTTGAAGATTGTATGACTGTGTCGTGTTGAAACCACTTCATTTGCCTGTGGAATCTTAGAGTGTAAAAACTATACTGTATTGTCTTAATTCACCCTCTAACAGAACAAAGGAAAATGGTTCAAGTAGATGCAATAATAACAATAGATTGTCCAGGTTAATTTTGTGTCCAGCGTTTGACTGCCAAAAAAGCCCAATAGGTCCGTTACCCTGAGGTAACAGACTCCAAGATATTGATGGTTTGGTCTGCTCAGTTTGTTTTCTCCACCCTTTTAAATCCACCATAGAGCCACCAGTGGAAGTTTGAGATTCCACTCACTTCTGTACTGAAATATAATACTTTACAGTAAGCTTTGAACAATCTTAACTATTTTTGCATATACAGAGATGTCTGCTCCTCCTCATGTTTCTGGAATTTTCTTACTGGCTTTAACCATGGAGAAGACCAGAGGCCTTACTGCCAGAAAGAAAAATAGTGACCTGGGTATCAGTAAATCCTTCCAGACAATAATAGATAATTGAAACTGATGGAACTTCACTGTGCACTTAACAAATTTGCCCAACTACAAAAATACAATGTACTGAACTTGCTGTAGTCATGTTGTTTTATTTTTAAGTATATTCCTTGGCCATATGCTTGATAATTTATTCTTTCATTCTTGGGGCAAAGTTTTTATTAATTTTATGGTTTTTTTTTCCTGAGAAAAGCATGAAAAACTGAACACAGTGAAAATGACATGCCAGCTGTAAAGGTGGTTTATGAGATTTGAACTAATAAATCAAACTAATGTTAGTATTTACCATTATCTGGAAAATCTAATATAAAGTTTTAGAAAGGTTCAAAACATTATGGATTAAAAAAATTAGTATTCTTTCAGCATGCTTGATTTGGAATCTTTATCTCAGTTACTTAATTTAGAAAAGTACTTGGTAAGTTGTTTCTTTGCTTCCATTGGTGAATAAAGGTCTCACTGAAAAATAAGAGGTTGTCAAGAAAGTCTTGAGAAGATGTATCTTTATGGCAATCCCTGTTTTTGCAAACCTTTATGCTTTAAAGAAATAGTTTTCTTAAGCAAAATGACAAAGCAATACTCAAGAACGAGGGCATGATGTGATGTGAATTTAGACAAATCTTATTAAAAATCACAAAAGTAGGTTTATATTATTATTATTTTAAATTTTGGTTTATTTTGCAGAGAAGTCTACTTCAAGTAGGGAAAACCAAAAATGAAGTAGAAGAAAAGTAAATGCTGGAGATGATGAACTATTATGCTAGCTAATGTATATTTGCTGCATGTAAGCCAGTAAAAAAAATGGACAGTTCTTTCTGAAACCACTTCAGTTTTAAATACTTAATTTCATATATGAGCAACTTGATTTTAACACATTTAAACATTGTTGTCAGTAGCTTTTCTGTAAGCTTCTCTAGCATCTATCTAGTTAATTTACTGTCAGAGTGTTTATTGGTTTGTGACTTCATAAGGCTTTAAATGTTTCATATTTAGAAGGGAAACATTAGGAGAATGCACTAAGTTCACACCACTTGCACCTTTCTGTAGTTTTTTACAGTTCTAATGCCCTGAAGTTTGAATTCAGAAAGTGTTTTATTAATGATTTAGTTTCCTAATATCAGCTTGGACACATAACTCAAGTTTTCTGTTATTCTGCAAGGCTGGTTGACTAATAGAAATGAATGGAAAATGGGTTGGATTCTGGACTTTGGAATAGTGTGAATGCTAGTGGTCAGATGCCACCATCTCTTAAATTGCAAGGATATAGTAACAGTATCTGCTACAATGGACTAGAGGTTACTTACAACTCTGCTTGCTAATCTATGTAGTGTTACTTAAAATCTGTGCAATACTCTGAGAATATCTGTGGTGCAGAAAATCCCTTATCTGAGGTAGCATCATTACATGTGGGGGACCAGATCATTGACTAGTATACATCTGTCTTGAATTTCTTTTTCAGAGTCAGTGGGTGCCAGCTGAGAATCAAAGCCTAGGCAGGTATCTGCCTGTTTAAAAGTGCTTTGAAGTCCATTATGGCATAATAATGGACAATTATTTCAATGGTACCTGGTGGGTGGTTGTAATTAAAACATATGTGATGGTTTAGAGTGTGATACAATTTTTGAAAAAAGTTAATTTTGAATTAAGCTTTCTTCTCAGATAGACAGTTCAAATTTAATAGTTTATACACTTTTATCATTTAATGTAATGTACTAGTTGCTAATTGTTCCCTGTCCTCTGTTAGAAAAGCTTGTAATAGTAATTTAGGAGGGAAAATTGCTTTTCCACAGAAATCATCCTATTTCTAAGTGGGCAATAACAGCTTGCCTCTGGGAACATGCTAACTTCAATTTGGAAAAAAAACACATATACAGCTGTATGTGCAAGAATATGTTTATGTCTGTGGAGGGGTGAATGACATAGGAGAGCTACATTTCCCCCTCCTCATAAGGTTAACAATCCTATTTTCTTCTTTGCATTGAAAAATATAAATTTGTTATTTTGTCTTCCTACCTCATTTTTTTTTCAGTTCCTGTACAACCAAGAGAAGGTTCTCCTCCTTAAAATGTTTTTCTGCCACAATAAATTAAAATCGTATCCTCACACTGATATCTCATGGCTTATTTTCTACTTTAAAGAATGTTGCAGTCCTTATGTATATTCTCAAAGATGGAAATAAACTCTGCTTTGGTGGGGCTGTGAGATTCCTTTGTACATGCAAATACTTAGTTGTTATTATTTGCTCTTTTTTTTGATTGTTATTTAGTGAGGATTCATTTTATCAATCTACAGAGGCTACGGAAATTGTATTTGGTATCTGCAACACCAGCATTTTGGTGTTCTATAAGAGGGAACATCTGTTTTTAATGCTACTGTCTTCAGTTAATAAAAATGCTCCATTGCAGGGTGCCCTCAGCTGTTTGATTTTTTCCAATGTTCATATCAATGCTATGTATTTTTTCAGTGTGATGATCTACTACAGTATTTAGCTGTAGAAATGCTGTAACACATCCTCCTTTTCATGTCATGGAACATTTGGGCTGGATACCAGGCATCATTCAACTATTGTATTATGTAAATAAGATAAATAGAAGCTATATCATTGTATTTATTGCTTACACTAAGAATGAAATGGAAAAAATGTGAAGTTATTTTTGGTTGTGCTTTATTTTCAATTTGTTCTTATGAACCATCATGCATATTAATTGCTGAAAGAAGTATTATGTTTGTTATCAATAAACTGTTACTACATTTATTCTGATCTCTTCTGCTGTCATATGGAAATAACTAAATTCAGCTTTCAAAGACGTCTTACCTGTATGTTAATTAAATATTAACCCAGGAAGAAACTTATTATGTAGAGCTACTAATAATTAAACACATAAAAACTGAATATTTAATACTTACATTTTATTGCACAGTACAGCTTTGTGTTCCTGGAGAAAGCTTGCACAGATGATGATAAAATGCCTGCACTTATTTACTCAAACGCTTCATCTTTTTACTTCTTGTCTCCTGAATCTGCCTGTTAATAAAAAGTTATTAATACTTATGTTAAGAAGCCAAATTTTGCATATCAGCTTATGATCAAACCACTCTAATATGGGCAAAGGAAAGGCCAAAGTACATGGGCAATTATACTCCTCACTCACCGAATTCACCCCTCAGCATGGGCTATCCACAGCAATATATGGCTGTAGCAGCTCTAGTGCAAAAGGTTTTTACCTACAGTGACACTGGGCCAGTTCTGTTGTCCCTGCAAGTGTGGCAGGTCTGTTTCATATGCTAACCAAGTGAAGTGTGCTTTGACCTGCAGGGGTGACAAGATGGCCTTTAGGCAGCTGTGTGCAAGTGCAGTCCCTAAGAATTCTGTTTGACTTGTGCAGCCAGGCCAAAGGAGGAAGGTGTTCTTTTTGCATGGCTTTGAGCAAATCCCATTAAGTGTAGAGCCGGACTGTTACCTGCTTTCAGAATGAAACATACTAAAAACAACAAAACCCCAACAAAACAGGAAATGGTAACTTGAGTGAGTTTGTACCATAGCTGCTAAAAAAATCTGGCAAAACAACTTCAGAATAACCCATAACCTGTTTACATGGGATTTTTTGTCTCAGACTGCTGCTCTTAGACTTCATGTCTGGGTGAACCCAAGGTCTGCATCACAGCTCAAGAAGTGCCAGCAAACTCTCCTTAAGCAGATGTTAATTAAAAACTGTACAAAAATCACTATGTAGAATTGTTAACAGTCTTAGATCTACAAGCAACTGTGGTTCTTTGCTATTAGCTGGCTTATAGCTGTGAAAAGCAGCCTCATGCTGCACTTAGTCTGAATTTCCTCTTTTGGGTTATAAATGAGCACATCTGGTGACTCTGTTTACAGTATAGTCTGAATTTCCTTGTTTGGGTTACAAATGAGCACATCTGGTGACTCTGTTTAGTTTCCTTGTGATACAAGATTAAACACTAAGATAGCATGAAAACCTTCAACTGAGACTGAAATGATGTCTCCCCCAAACTCTTAGTAATTTATTTGCTATTAAAGGGCTTACTATACTAAGAGTTCCTATGGCCCTACACCCTTATTTCCAAATGGGAGGTCATATAACCCAGAACAGACAGCAATACAGCTAATTAATACACCTTAAGTAATAGTAAATTTAAGTTCTGCTGCACTGTGATACAATAGTTATAACTGGAATAAGCTATGACCGACCAGTTTGATTATTTTTATACACTTCTAAATTGCATATATCACTTTAGAATATATTACATACCAAAACATCAAATAAGTGCTGGCAAACACCCTGAAGTTTTCATTTTTATTTTTAAATCTAAATTTTCCAAATCCTTTACACATAGTAGTAAGAATTGATACCTCATTGTCCATGTGAAAAAGCTGGAAGATGGATTAACCAGTTTAACCAGTGATATTGTTGAGATGTGCCCAATTGATGGCTTAAGGTTGTGCTTCGAACATGGAATGCTAGAGCACCTTAGCTATTTGGCAGCTTGGAGAGAACCTTTTTTTTTCTCTCTAAATACAGAATACAAGAGAAGAGAAAGCATGAGGGTGAATAAGTACTCAGAATAATAAATAAATGTGCCATTAAGCTTTTTTTTAAAACCAGTTGAAGACTGCAGAATTTAAGGGATTTATGGGATGGTGGTTTTAGGAGACAACAATAATAGTAAGGAGACTATTTTGCATTGCACACAGAGCTGTAACCCCCCCTAGAAGACAGCAGCTCAAAAGTCACCTCACAATTTAGAAGGGCAGATATGTACAAAGCAGAATGGTGATGGACATTTAAAAACATCCTCAAAATAATGTGGAAGCTGAATTAGGGAAGGCTGTATTGGACTCAGTTGTTTAGCCTCAGTTGTTTACTCCCTTTCCTGACTTTTGAGCAGAAGCCTATCATTCTAGGTTATTTTATAGTTCTCTGTTCCTCAGAAAGGATGTCAGTCATAGGAAATTGTTACAGACTCTACCAATATTAATTTTTGTCTAATACTCTATTTCTCTAGCAAAACATGTGACTTATCTACCAATTAATATCACTTACTGCTTCTTGGTGATACAGAGCCTCTATGTCTGCAGAGTTCAAACTGTTATATTTCACAATTATTTTAGACTTTTATATAAGTAACTATAAAGAAAAAAAGTAAAGCCAGTCTCTCAAATCCAAATGTTACTGCCTACATATTGTGCTTATGTCCAGCAGTAGAAAAGTAACACAAATTATATTGACTGTAGCATTTGCAATTGGAGCATATGCACCTAAAATCATGTAAACACAGCATTTTGCTCCTAAAAGAAAAAAAAAAAGCATAGCACTTTGACCTCTGCCACAAAGAATAAACAGCAATTCTAACATTTTATATATAATTTTAACAACAAAAATATTCTAACAGCACAAGCAGTTTTGTGATATTTAGACATACCAACAAATATACTAGAAAATAAACCAAAACCCCCACCAAACTAGCAATTTCTATCACCTATTGCACAGAATACCATTCCTCTCTGCGTTATATTAAAATTTCATCCTTTGAAAATATTCCAAGTGCTCTACTAATATATCTTGCACAGTCTAGTCATAAAAGTCACCATCAAAGTAAAAGTTCTAACCAAAGTTTTGGCTTTTTATAGTTATCAGATCCTAAATAAAAGATATGTGCAAGAAAAATACAAGATCCACTTTGAACTAGTAGACCAAATATCTGTGAAGGTGCATAATTCCCATTGTTAACACTAAGCCTGCAAATTGATCTACTGCACACTGATGATAAAATTAATTAAAATTAAGACCCCAGTGAACATGAGTAAGTTGCTTTGTAGCTAGAGCTGGATGACAGCGTGGGTAATTTAGCCATTGAGAGTCATTATTACCTTTTGAGAAAAGACAAGCTGAGACTAAATGCAAAACTCTGCATCATACTACATTCTGTTTGGGGCAGCAACTTGTGTTCAAACCTATGCTAGAAACTAAACCTAGGCAAATGGAAGATATGGGGAAGCAGGTGAATGTGCCAACACAGGAATTCCACAGCCTACAGGCACGGGGCTGCTGAAGACTGCTCTGCTAGGAGGATTATGCAGAGATACACCTCAGCTATTCTACCAGGCCAGAAGCAATGAGGATGTAGTTCAGGAAGCCTTTAGGTACAGTGGTGTAACACTTAGATTGAAATATGTTTTAAATGTGTTGTATGTGTTATTGCTAAGTGAACACGGGTCTGGTCACAAAAACCTTAGGAAAAAACAATTAACCCTTTCTCAAATCTCACAGAAAAGCCTAAGCAAGGTCTATTTTTACATATGCTACTCCTATAAATAATAATCAATCAACAAAGCAGATGTTTTTCCATCACTCCATCCTTATATGTTCCACTCTTATATGTTCCATGAATGTTCCATTTCTTGGGAGATTGTCTCTAAACAGTACCAAGAGGCTGACTGAAAGTTCAGAGCTCACAACTCTGAATTATATATCATTGTACAGTTGTGTATTTTTGATAACTTTTAAAATATACTGTCTAAATAAAGAATATAGCTTCACCCATGTGGATTTCATGCTTCATTTGAGACATATGACATACGGGATTGCTATACTACCCAAAATAAAAAGGTGCATATTAAATTGTAAAGATATTTGCAATGACAATTTCTAATTATTATTTCAAAGTTTTCTCAGGAAAACTCACCACTTAGTAAATGAAAACTGTTACAAAGAAAACTATCTTCTGATTAATGCTAATTCACATAAAGTTTAATACATTGTTTTATGTTAATTTAACAGAATTTAAATATAGAAAAAAAAATCAAAGCCTCAAAAGCATGTTTGCTGAAAAAAATGTTTGCACATTATTGTTAATTTCTACTTTCAGATTATCAAGCTTTTCTGGAAATTCAGGCTGCACAATCAGTGACAAACCAAAAAAATGCCACAAAGGAAAAACAGGTGGTGACAGGTTCCTATGGTTCCTGGTGCTGTTTGGTCAAAACAAGGTTTCACAGGTTAGCTCTTCACTCTGCAGGGCTAAAGTCGCCCAAGAACACGAGTCCTGCTTCTCAGTGTAAGGTAACAATAATCCCCTATCTCTGACCTAGAAGTCCATACTTTTGTATGTAGAGAAATGGTTTCAGTGGGCCTCTGGCCAGAGTTTGGGGCAGTATTTAGGAATGAATCCTAAAGTCCTACAGCAACTATATACATAAGGACAGCACAAATTATGAAAGTGGAAAATAAGTTTGAATGCAAGGATGTACTTGCTTAGTTCCTTACCTTGATATTGGTAAATGAAATGAGATGACGTGCCTGTAGCAGACAGTGCTTCTGGAGTGGATCAGGGATCACCATTAAAGTGGCAGTGTCTTTGGCACAGTGCAATAAAGCCCACGACCACCAGCTCCACTCCTTCTGAAGAAGATTGGTCACAGACTATTGCTCCATGTTGTGATAGTCATTGTACATGCAATAGCTTTGCACAGAAATATACAATATTGAATCACTAGGGCACAACAATCTCTTGATGTAAAGAAAAGTATACAGCACTGAACAGAAATACCTATCAAGGAGTTTTGTTATTTTAAACAGTGATAAAAATTATGGTAAAAACACTGGTGGGTCTATTGGATTTAAAGAAAAAAAAAAAGTAAAATTAACTCATTTGTGTTTACTTTTATAAATGTGCTACAGAAAGGTTTAAAATCAGAGTATTTTTACCCTTCATACCACATACTTGTAGAATTAGACAAATGATAATTACTTTGTCCCATTAAGTTCCACTGAATATAAGACCTCAAGCATCAGTGAAGGTCTACGAACACAAATACTCAATCACATTTTCCTTAGCTAACCTTGAATATGAGCCAAATACGTGCATTTAACAGAGAGCTCAAAAGCACATTTGGCTGGGTTTCCCGGAAGGATCTGTAGCCATATATTCCACAGAATAGTGTCCATAACCCAATTTGTTTCTGTTACTTACAAGGGACTCCCTTCCTCTGATTCCAGATGGACTTCAAGAGATGTCTTCAAGAAATGTCTTCTTCCATCACATTACAGGCAGATGATGATAGTAGGAACTTCCTTGTTCAAAGGTCTCTTTCAATACTATGTACACAGGTAGTCATCACAGATCCTACAGAATCTGTGACAAGAACAAAATTCATAGCATGAGAGCTCACTCAGATGACTTGAAAAAATCATAATAAAGTTGTGTGACTGTTTTGTGGTTTGCAATTTGGTACAACAATTCTGTCTTGTTTTTCATATGCAGAGCTGTGTTACAAAACACATCTCAGTTTAACAGTTGTGATATGCTTTATCCAGATGATGCAATAGACTAACTGCAAGAATGTAGAAAGTTAGCATATCAGTTCCTTCAAAATCTTCCTAGCAAATACTTGTGGTAAAACTAATTCAGATAATTTCAAGGTTTGGACTCTGACCCAAATAGCCTTTTCCAGTCCAGGTCTGTATTAAAAAGTGTAAAAAAGTATTTTTATACCTTTTTTTTTTCTGACAGTGGAAAGTGAGAGAAAGTATTTCAAATTTTTATTTAAAGATAATAAAATCTTTTTCT
>JANHGL010003442.1:65126-83339 GCA_024611195.1 Ceyx melanurus | reverse complement strand
AGATAATAAAATCTTTTTCTTTTTCTATTTTTTTTTCTTATTTTTCTCCACAGAGAATTGTTTATAGGAGTCAGGAGTGCTGTAAATATACTGCTCTAGTTGTAATTAAAAAGCTGATTAGAACGAACTGCAATTGAAATGTAAGAAATGAAGATAGGTAAATGAGGAAGCTTTCAAAGAAATAAGGAAAATACTGAAAGCAAAAAAGGAAACATATTAACACCAGCATTCTGGAAATGTGTTTCTGTTGCAGAAAATAACAGCAAAACATATGATTATATTATTTCATTATATAATAGGGAAAGATTATTTATTCTTAAATCTATATAATGTGAGGTTTTTCAGAAATAAGAGAATTTAGAGTGGTAAAATACACTTTTTATGTAAGTTCTAGCAAAACATTTTTAGTTTTGCAACTTGCTCTCTTTCCTACCACTTCAGACCTCAGTACTTCACTATCATTGACATAATTTTTTAAATTATTCTTTCTAATAAAATCCTCCCCTCGTTTCACCAAGGACCAGCACCCAGCAGGTATCCACATCCCTGGAAGATATTTTCCCTTCCACGAGGTACCTCCAAAAGTCTTGGGAAGTGAAGGTAACACTTTTCCAGCCTAATTTCTTCTTCCCAAGCCCAGCAGCTGTGCTGGGACCACAGGAGGAGCACATTAGGCCAGTCACTAGCACACTGACTTTCCGTTTCAGTAGAGGTACACTTGGCACAGGAATGAAGGAAGCAAAGCCTCAGAGAATCTTTAACTCACACCCACTTCCTCAGTAAAGTTGTTCTGGCACTGGGGGATAACTGGCATTGTGCCTTCCTGCAAGGAAGAATGCACTGAGCTGATTTTCTGGCTGTACTCTTCTCACTGTGCTGTGGAATCTCTGGCCTTCTCCTCAATTGCTCCTTGTTTATGCCTTTTTAATGCTGTTGAAACAACTGGAGAGAAGGAATCCCCATCAGTTTCTACATGCAGCAGCTGCATGTTGAAAGCTAGAAAATCTAGGAGTTAATCATATTTCTAATCCAGCAGAAGCATAAAACAAATAAAGCCTAGAATTACTAAACATACATAGATAGGATGAGCACCCTGTAAGCCAGTGGCAATACTGCAGAGACACAAAAACAATATTAGAATGCAAAACATATAGAGCTATGTTACCAAAAAAAACCAACCAACAAAAAAAAACCCCAAAAAACCCAACAAACAAACAAACCCCAAAGCCCTGTGCAGCTATGGATTGTTGATGATTTAAGAATCCCAAAAAGTGTCTCCCTATCACTGCAAAAGAATTGTACTTTAGACTTAAGGAAAATTGCATATTCCTCTAGTTACAGACATTCGCCACTTGCTGTCCAGGCACACGTGCTGATGAGAGGAAAAGTTCAAGGGAAACCTGAGGCTCTGCCATTAGCATCAGTGGTCACAGTGTGTGCTTAAAAGAAAAGATAGGGTAGTGACTTTATACATTATTTTCTTTTTCCTTCTTCTCCTTAACTCCCCTTGCCCCTTCTGTTTACAGCATAATATCATCTGGCTTTAAGTAGGGTGATTCTGCGTGACAAACTTCTTAGCCATCCTTCCCAGTTCCCTACAATGGGTGCCAAGATAAAGAAGTAATTCCCATTTCTGTTAAAGCAATATTTATTGTTGAAGATATTTACTGTCGAGTTTAAATATGATCTCCTGTTTCTAGTCTAGATAAAAACATTCCCATAGACTTAAGTAAAGCAGTGTAAATAAGATGTCAGATCAACATGTCTAGAAGTGACAGTCTAGATCTTTTTCAAGGTTGAAAATACTTTCCTTTTTAATAATGTCTTATTTTGTTACAGATGAAAACAGCAATATATAAATAGAATGACAACAACTACTGTAGCAATGGTTCACACTGAAACGTAACTAAAATATACAGAATTGCATGAGTTCAAATTAAATACATGTAGACATACATCATTAAATTTTCCCTGCTTGCTTCCACCTAACACTTGTATTGGTGTCGCTCTCACATTCACACAATGAATACATAGAATACATCTATGTATTCTACTCATGGAACAACTTTTTTGGCATGTTCCATTCATCAGTTTCTTAACACCCATTATGAGACCATAGATTTCAACTAGTGCAATTAATTGCATTTGACTATCTAACTCTGCATTCATCATAACTTTCCTGTAGATTCTGCACTGTCTTTGTTTGAAGTTCTATACATTTTTTTCAAAACATTTGTTTGAAGTCGATGCTGAAAGTTGATTAGCCACCCACATACAGTAATACCATCAGATTCTAAAACTGACAATAGTGATGTGTCTTCTAATAAGGGCATACTATTTGGCTATGCATAATGATAGACAGGCTGCATGTTTAGCAAGACACATTTAAATAATCATAGTTTCCTTTGAGTTGCAAATAATTTACTGGAGAATGTGAGTTACCACAAAGGAGGAGAATACTCTCTGAAGTACATCAAAATACACAATGAAAAAATCAAATTAACAGTGCTTTCAGAAGATCCTAATATCTAATTACTACCTTTTCTAGGCGAATGGAATTATGTTTCCATGCCCACAATGAACCCATAGATGTGATTTATAGATATATAGATATTAAAATCACTATATGTATATATGCATATATATATATTTTTATATATATATATGGCTTCACAGTGCAACTGGAAAAAACAGAGGAGTACAGGGTTCCACTATTACAAAAATTGGAGGATTTTTATCACTGCTGCCTCATTACAGTCATCTCCAAGATATTGTAGAGAATCTCCTTTTCTGGACCCAGTGTGACTTTGAGTAGTCAGATAATGCTGCTTGATAAACACAGGTCCAAGATTACACTTCATTATGTATGAAATTATAGGATGATTGTGGCAGATGTTACTGTATCATCTTCATACTCTTATTTTTCAAACAATGCAGCTCAAGGGACATATTAAAGATATATGGAATGTGATCCGGTATGCACTTCTCTATGCACAGAAAGGCCAAACAGACCTTTTCTGATGTGTAATACAGCCTTTCAGTATAAATAGCTGTTTAAAATTGAGAACACAAGATCCTCTCATTAACAAATATACAGAATGAGCAGCAAATTCTCATTTCAGTGATGACAGAAAGCATAAATCTGCAAAAAAGTTATTGCATCTCCTAACTTGTTTTGAACTTGTCACTTTATCTTTGTAAGCTTACTTCATAATCTGTAAATACTTATCATGGTCATTTGATAGGGAATTACAATATTATATCCCCTCCAACAATGTGTAATTAAAATTATTCTGCTTTGCTTTAAGATTCAAAGTTAATTCATCTGCAGCTTAGTTTAAGTACCTCTGATGTCTGCAATCACAAGAAGATGTGAAACTCAGACCTACTGAAGCCTGCAAAGGGAGTGCAACAAAGGTGCACCTGTCCTGACAGAGCTCCAGAATGCCTGGGGCAGGACCTAAATACTTACAAGATCCATCTTTACCTGTTAGTTCAGTGAAGGTCTGTGACCACCCAGCCATCTTCACAGTAAACTAGCTCAGGTGTTTTTTTTAGTTGACACTGTCTGATGCTGGATTATTCTCTTGTTCCTTCCTGTAAGCCATACAGAAACATCTGCAAAAGAAGAGCTCATTGAGATTTGACATGTGAATTTGGAACAGGGCCAAACATATTCTGGTCCTCTTTTGTTTAGATATTGCATTTGTTTAGTTTCCTTGTCTTCTCTGAGCCTATCTTGGCTCTGTTCTAAGAGCCAAGATGTTCTTTTTAACATCCAATGACTTTAAAAAAACCCAACTGCTACAGGACCCATCAGCAAGTGCTTCATATACTGGCAGTTTACTGCAATAGCTATTCCAGACTAGTTTTTCCAGAATTCTCCTTATGGACACTGTTCCTTCAGAAAAATAGAAATTTGTATGCTTTTAGTCTCAGTTTGCTTTATTCATGAACAAAACATTTTAACTATAGATATTTTTTTTTTTCTGGAATATCTATTCTGTCAAATTTCCAAGCACAGTTGTCCCGTCAGTAGCAAATGGGGAAGAAAACATAGGGCTCTCCAAGTCTCTAGGGCATATTATCAATCTATAAATTAACATCTCCTAAAATAGGTCCTTGAAGAATCCTAGTTAAATAATTTTGTGCTAAAAGCTGTTCTTGTACAGTTGCCACATGACTCTGTATCTGGTACAGCTCACTGTTCAGCAAATAGTCATGACAGTAAAAGATGTACTAGCTTATCATTTTTCTAGACAGAAAGTGAAGATATCTGTGTTTGCTGAAAGACACAATGAAAAAATGTTACAGAGAGCTTATATTTAAGTCTTCAAGAACTACATCACTAAAAATCTGTGTGGGCGTATGTGTATTCTACAAATGCACATAAACTGCAACCAGTGTTTGCAAGAGCAATAGAAAAAGGCTGTATTCTCAAGCCAATTCCCCAGTAACTTTGGCTTTATTCCCAGGAACTCAATATACTTCAGTGTATCAGACAACAGAATTGTCACCCAAGAGGCAATCTACTTGGAGACAACGAAACAAACGCAATTTTTTCTCAATTTAGATCATACTCATACAATGTGATTTTCTATCACAGAATTGGATGCGTTAATCAACAACTTCCAAGCAGCAAAAAGCTCTAAGCAATCAAATCCACTGACATTTTTTTCAAGACTGCCTTTACCTGTGCAAGCTTCTGATCCTTCTGATGCCTTGTTGTTTGCCAGGCTACATCCAAATGACAGAAAATTACATGTAACAAGTCAGACAGAAATATGCCAGACCTGCAGTCTTTTGTGGAAATCAGTGCCCTTCATATGGAACAGGATGCAGACTTGCTGCTATTCATTGTGTTGATGGGGTTCCCATCAGAGGTGTTTTGATAGTACATAAAAGATCAGGTTCTAAGTTGAATGGCAATAAAACAAATATTACAGACTAAATTCCAATTTTATCACTCCAGAAGAAACTCAGTAACTAAAGTAAACTCCCCTCTAAGAAATTAATCACTTTAATATTTTAATTCTTTTTTAACTTGTTTACTGCATGACAGTTTACAAATATTGAAGTTGTGATGGAAACATTTACTTTTATAATACGATTAAGTTATTCACTAAATAATTATTTTACTGGGAGAGGAGGTCATTATTTTTAAGAGACTATGATAAAATATGGAAAACAAAATCAAAAATCTCTCATGCATCAAAAAATACAGAACACAAAGTAAAATTCTGAAATGCTTAAATTTCTCATTTTGGCCTCTCTCTGGTCCTTTGTCAGTATAGAAAACATACCTTGGGTTTGTTTTTCTCTGACATCTTTTTGTCAATGTATAATATAATCTCAAAGTCAATAGATTAAAACTATGATCACCACAGATCTTTAATTGCTGGTGCAGATCCCTGTTTTTAAAACCCTATTGCAGTGTAGGACTATCTCATACATAACACAGTCCTATCTACCATTCAGAGCTGCTTTAAATGCAAACTCCTACTTTCCTAGCAGCTGTTTTCTTCAGGTTCTAGAACTATCTTTCAAAGGCTCTGGATAGACTTATTTTTCCTAACTCCCTTCAAACATATTATTTTTAGGATGAGTCTGTAAAAACAGTGTTGAATGAAGTCTAAAGAATTATGCCTTAGTAGTTTACATTACTGCCCACAGCTTCAGCCCCAGTTGCCCTCACAAAGCTGACTGGCCTCCTACAGCTCTGGCCTCAGCACCAAAACCACATTATCAGTGTCTCTTACTACTCCATTTACATACTGGATATAACAAGGCAGATCTATACTCTGTCAGTTAACCCCTTTTAGTGAGTATCCTGTCTTACTGCAGCTGAAAACCAGCTACTGCCTACTTCACAGTTTTTTTCATGTATTTTAGCATTAGGCAGTATACAGACTTGCGATTAAGCAGGTTATTTAAATGCATCTAATTCCTGGTCCTAAGGACAACATATTCCTCCTCAATTGCTATAAACAAACACCTTCCCCAATTTACATAGTACTCTTCATCTGACAACATACACAATTATAAGCATGCAACACCCCTTAAGAGATAACAGACAACTTATCAGTCTTAACATCTTCAATAACATATTTTAGTTTTTCACCTTGAACAATAGTTTGATACTTCATTCATATTTTAGGCAAAATAAGACAACAGAGGGGTTGTTTTGTGGTTTCTGATGTTACTCAAAGCAAATGCTTTGTGCTTTGTTCTTTTAGCCAGTGCACTTGAATCCTTCAGCCATTTAAGGCTTGTATTTGATCTGAAAATCATGCTTTTATATTTAAAAGACTAGACTCATCTATCTACTCTCGGAAAGGATTAAAAATTGCCAGGATAATTTTTGCAATAAAATATTTTTCCCTTCAACTGGTTTCAAACAGCAAGGCCCTTCCATGACTCCAGACTTTTTTTTTTGCCCTAGACCAACTCAATTAGATTAAAAATATGTTTCTTTATCTCATTGCAATAGCACTAATATTTGTTAGCATCTGTGATGCATAAGCTGCAAAACTCCAGTTTTACTTATAGCAGAACTTGACAGTATCCTTCTTGGAAAAGTCACCAAACAGCTGAAGTTTACACTTGTTTACACCAATAACATAACTACTCAGACTAGTCACCAAGACCTCGGTCCAGCTCTCATCCCACTGCAAAGCAGAAGATTGCTGATTCATGCAGCTAGGTTAGGCAAAAATATCTCCATCAAGGCACCCTTCCAAAGGTGCTGATACTCTGCCAGCAGAGGCAGGCTGGACGCCTGCTTTGACCTGCTTATAAATCTTTGTGCATTCCCTCTCTTGCAAGATTATTATATCCAGTATCACAAATTACATTATTGATTAGCTACAGGCTTACAGTACTGTTTCTTTCAATGTTGTTCTGAGCCTCTGTGATATCTCCTGTTCCCTATTCTAGGTTTCTATCTAAATCCCTATAGTATTACACTTACCTTGTGTTCAAGCAGCATATATGAAGTACTGTGAAGTTGTCAAATTGTAGCCTGCTGCAGTGAAGAGTCCAAGAGGCCACAAGGCTGGATTTGCCCATTGCTTTAAATTAGTATAGAAAAGTACCAACTGTTGTAAAAATACCTGACACAGTTATCTTTCAAATTAGTTCTTATTTAAAAAGTGAAAATATTCCTTTATTTCTTTAATTATTTATTTTCAGTCTGTTTACATAACAGGGCCCTTTGGGTGTTTTTGTTCTCTCCTACAATAAAGTTCCTATTATTGTTTCTCTATATTTCTCCCCAGAATGATAAGTACCCAGCTATAGACACAGGAGCACTAGGCTCTGCTTGAGCTTTCTTCATGTTACCTGCAGAATTGGTGCTTAACATATTTTGCTGGCACATTGCTCATCATGCATAAAAGTCATACTGGAGAGGCAATGAATTCTTAGTTACTAAACCTCCAAGATGGTCCCTATACTTTAGAATTATATTTAAAAAGAAAAAAAGAAAGAAAAAAAAGAGTTCTTCAACAACATATGACGGGCTTATCTGTCACACTACTTATTGACGTTTAAGTAGTTGCCCGCTGAAGCCATTCATAATACTGAAAGAGCTGTGAAGATTATTTTCTAACAAAATGAAAATACAAATGAATTTGACACTTTTTTTTCAGTTTATAGTTATGTATAATTATTTCTTGTGAATTTAAATATGTTAAATAAAGAAAGCAAAAACTGGCAAAAAAAACCAAAAACAATTACCCATAGACATCAAAAGCTTTCTCCAAAGCTAGATTTCCTTTTAAGAAAGATAATTCTGTGGTCTGTCATATATTTCACTCTTATGTGGCCATTTACGTTCTCACTGGCAGCAAGCATGTGAACTTTAAACAGTGACTGTGAATTGCTTTGAATGTTCTCAAATGTTTTATCATTATTTTTTCTTTAAAATGTATTAACAACAATCTTTAGAGGACATATTGTAATTTCAACAATCCAAATTCAAAATTTGACAAAAAGTAACATCAGCCCTGGGGACAATAGAGTCCCTAGACTAGAGATTTTCTGATTTATTGTCTTAAGGCCATCAGGTAAACAAAGGGTAAAAGGACCAGTGGCTGAAGGAATTTTCTCTAGACAGATAACAGAGGTACTTTGCCATCACTAAGTGAAAGTGGGTCCAGAGAATAGCAACAAACATTCCCTATGAAGAGAGACTAAGGGAACTGGGGTTGTTTAGTCTAGAAAAGAGAAGACTGAGAGGAGACCTTATCGCTCTCTACAACTACCGGAAAGGAGGTTGTAGTGAGGCTGGTCTTGGTCTCTTCTCCCAATTTATTGATAGAACGAAAGGAAATGTCCTGAAGTTGTATCAGGGGAGATTTAGATTAGCTATTAGGAAATAAATAAATTCTTTATTGAGAGAGTGGTTAGGCACTGTAACAGTATGCCCAGGGATATGGTGGAGTCACCATCCCTGGAGGTGCTTAAAAAACGAGTAGATGCAGCACTTGAGGCTGTGGTCTAGTGGATAAAGAGATGTTAGGTTGAAGGTTGGACCTGATGATCCTACAGGTCGTTTCCAACCATTATGATTATATGATTCTATATTTTAGGTGGTCTTAGAATTTTTCCTTCTTTCCTCTGCCTCTCCCATGACAGATAGGCCTTCTACGGTGAATCATGGTGCATGGAACATAATGAATGAGTTATTGAATAAAAGAAGCTACAAATAAATGTTTTACTTACATTGAGTTCATATGCATACTCTTGGAAGAGATAGAAAAAAGGAGTGTACAATAATTGAATTACTGTGCTTCCTTACTGAGATCACTTCCTGATAAATAGCCAAACTAATTTTCTAAAATAAATAAGTAGGAGAGCTTGAATAACCCACTCATCTTGGCTGGTTACAATTGGTACACTTTCACTCTGGCTAAGACAACTTATGTTAATGCCTTACTCTGAAACAATATGTACAAGGTGACTAAACCCATTATGAATTTTTTGTAGCTCTCAGATTTATTTCAAAAAGGTAAAATCATTTATAGAAATTGCCATCAAAGATATTAACATGAACTTGGACCTTAACATTAACATGACGTTCAACCTTAACTTTGTTTTTATTTTCCTTCCCAAAGTGAAGTCCTGCTCAGGTTTGGCAGGTAAAAAATTGTATTATCATAAAATATGTTTAAAAAACACGTACATATAATCAACCCCAAGAACCCACATTTCTATCTGAAAATCACAATGAAATAAGCATGACTATTCCCATGGAATTTTAAAAGCGAGTTAAATTATATCTATAGAATATAAGGCTTAGTGCTGAATATGTTTGTAGGACTTTTTAATATACCTGAAATAAGAGAATGTGCAAACTGCAAACACCTCAAAAACCTTTTTGAAAGTTCTATTAAGTAATTCCTGATGTTTTATCAGCAGTAGTTCCCATCCTCAGTAAACTTCGAATCACAGATTCATTTTGATTGGAAGAGACTTTTAAGATCGTTGAGTCCAACTATTAACCCAACACTGCCAGGTCACCACTAAATCATGTCCCTCAGCACAACACCTACACAGCTTTTAAATCCCTCCAGGGATGGAGACTCCACATGACAATAAAACTGCAGTCATGCTTTGTCTTCTATAAGAAACCAAGCCAGAGGAAGTAGATTTCTTTTTTTTTTTTTTTCACTTTTATAGTGACTACTTTTCCACTTCTCCAAAATTCTGCTGACTCGAAAGCATTCTGTTTCTGCATATTCGTGTGCTTAGCTACACTAACGGAATTGACAATCTAATGTTTAAAAGCTATCAATGCTTTGTGGGAACAGTGACACAAAGTCTGAGCCCTGTTACACAGCTTGAACTACTTTAAACTTCATTGAAAAAGTGACCAGACTTTAAAACCAAGTGCTGAAAGAGCAGAATGATCCACAGAGGGGCTGTGACAACAGCAATAGCTTTCCAAGCAAACATGTTTGAGACAGTACACCCTCATATAATTGCTTTATGTATCTCACTGTTGTATTCTGAAATGCTGGAAATCCTTGTGTAAATGCAGGTCTTTATTAGTGAGAACACAAACACTACTGGACCCTATCCACAGCATCAAGAATGGTGAACAGACCGCAATGAACACAACTAGAAGTCATTGCTCACCCAAGCCCTCAACTGATTATGACTCAAGCAAATGGTAAAATAACAGTTTTATAAAAATTATTCCCTACTAACCCAGCATTTCCCTGAACAAATGTAGTAATTCTCCATAAAGGAGCTGGTTCACCACAATCAAAAGCTTGAGGCAGAAATTATTTTTAATATTCATGCTGTTTGGAGTAGTGGACCTGATATCAAACTGTGTGCAGAAACAAACACTAAGTTTTGTACTGGAAATTGAACTATGAAAGGGGCAGCAGTATCCAGAGCAAAACTGGTTAAGCCTTCTCCTAAAATAGCACTTACTTTTTGATGATTCCTTTAAACTGGCAAAAGGCTGTATTTTGAGTTTCATCATGGGCTATATCCTCAACCCAACAAGTTGTGTACTGGAAGCAGGAGGCATTCAATACTGCAGCATCTGTCACTGATTTCAGGTTGTTCCCAGCTGATTTGCACTGGATGTGTCTCTGTGGTTACAGTGATAACCTGTGGACAGTTTGTAATGGTTGGAGGAAGAATATCAGTGGAGTTTGAGACCATGTGATAAGCATGTGTGGATGCTGCATAATAATAAAGCATATTTCAGAAATCATGAGGTTATGAATAAAATGACTGATAGATTTATGGTATGAATCTCTGTAGGAAGTATTTCCTACCTAAGAAGGTTCAAAAGTGGCAAGGATTTCACACGGTAAGTGTGGCGTTGCCAGTTATGAAATGGGATATAAAAAAACCAGTCAATACCAACAACCTATATTAATAGTACCCAAGATTTATAGAGAATACTAGAACATCAAAAATGAAAATATTCTGCAACTAAGTTCACTTTTCAAAGTAGAAGAGCACTTAATGTTACCACACAACAAAGCTGTCATTCTTGAATGTTACCTTCTTACCTACATTTTAGACTACACTGAGATTCCTTCACAAACCCTATGGATAAAATTGATTTAGATTTCTAAGTAGAAGATTTAAGGAGATAAAAAGTGCAGCCTTCATATTTCAAACTTTATTCTTTGGTTCTATTGAAAGTACAGGGTGTAAATTTCTGTTTATAGAATGTCATTTTATCTATGACATCATTAATAGTCTAGCACACCGCCCTGTCACTCTGTTTACTGTGGCTAAGTAAAAGGAAGCAAGCCAACAACTACTGTCACTGTTTACTTTAGCTAAGAAAAAGGAACCAACCCAACAACTACACAAACATCCAACATCAGTTTTCAAAATGAGACCTACCTGCTGTATCCGAATAACTTGAAGACTAATTCTAGAGATTTATTATACATATTAATTGCAAGGCAATACTGTATAATAGGTAATAGCATTTCTTTTACTTTTTCCTCCCTCCTTTCCTTTAGAAACTTTAGTGAACTTCTCCTAGGGCAAAAGTTCACAACCATGGGCCTGTCCCATCTGTTTGCAAGATGACTGTTACCACTTAGGCTTGCAGCAACTTCAGTTTGCAAATATTTGGCTCCAGTAAGAAATGATGTGCTTTTTATTGTTAGGGCTTTTTTTCACCCAGAATGAATTCTTGCCCAAAACTGCTACTAACTCTACCTTAATAGTGATAATCAGCACTTCAATTAGTGGATTATTAATTGTTATCACAATTCATTTTTATTCTGTAATATTCAAAACTCCATAAAAGATCAGAACTACATGCTGTACACATCTGTAAAGACACTGCCTTTACACTGGAGTCTTTACAGGTTTATCAGAAAATAAACAAGCAAACAAAAAAAACCTCAAACAAACCAACCCACCCTAAACATCCACCCCAACAAAAAACAAACAAACCCAAACTAAACAGAAAAAGAGCTCAAAAAAATCAGAAAATTCTAGCCAATAATAAAGTTGTTTGTTTTGTTATTGTATTAATTTTAATAGTAACTAGTTGATAACATAAGGGAAAACCCCGTTAGCCATTTGTACTGAAAAGCAGTAATATTTTAGATGCTAGAAAGAAGTGAGAAGAAGAGTGATGGGCAGAGTAAATTATCTTAAAGCAAATATTCTGAACAAATGGAACTGGAGTGGCTAGGGCAGACAGCATCCTCTGTCCGTTGGTCTGTGTGGCCAGGGCTTCACAAAGCCTGTGGAAGCAACAGAGCAGTATAAAGTAACTATGATGGAGAGTTACTTTCACTAGAGAGCCATAAAAGACTAACTCAGTTAGAATGGTAAACAATTATTGAATTTCAAGATGGAACATATTAACATGAGAATATTTAAGAAAATATATTGTTCATTTCTTCCACATTTACTGGAAACATCATTTGGTACAGAAATTATCACAGTGTTTATAAACACCAGGATATGAATCACATCAGAATAGCTTCTTTGGTACACAATGTCAGTGCAAAAATAGGCTGCTTTGAAATGTTCAGGAAAGTGGCTTTAAAAGGTTTGCTTAAAATTTACTGATCAGCTGATCTTACCAACTGACATGTGAAAGGCCAGTTTGTGCCCTTACATCAACATTGCTATACTTGCATTCTGATTCAAAAGGATCTGTTTCTAAATATATGTAGTACTCAATATGTCATAAGAGATACAAAATAAGAATGGAATTTTTCTGTCAAAGAATGATGAAGAACTGCACACATAATTTTGAGTGTCCATTTCCAAACTGCCCTGCGTTGGAACATTGTTGTGGCTCTTAATTTATGGCTTTTAGTGACTTTATGGGAAACTCACCAAGCTATGCAATGTAATAGTTGAGCTTTATGTGCCATACAAAACTCTCAGACTGATTTTTGACAAAAGGCAGTAGAGTTTGCTATTTAGACTTTCTAGTAACTGATTTCTGAAGGTCAAGGAGTTTAGGTGAGTTTTTCCCAAGACAGATGTCTAACTAAACAAAAAAAAACAAAGTTAATTTGCTAAACTATTTACAAAGGAAAATATGTTATATAATTTCTGTCTTTGAAATTTTTTTCTGGAACATTTTGATATGATAATATAATTCTGCTCTATCAGCCAATTCATGTATTTCAGAAAGCATCAAACCCAAGCTTTTTTGTCATTTATTCAGGTCTCTGAGACTGATCTTCCTTCATCTGATAATTCCCAAGTAATTCTCCAGAATTCATTTAGAAATGGGCTTGATGTCAAATACTAAACCAACTGGAAGCCAGCTGTTGAGAAAAAGAGAAGCCAGGAAGGTTGTGAAATAAACAAGATTTCCAAACTATCATTTCACTAATTTCACTTATTTCACTAAATTCCCCAGATATCTTTTTTTCTGATAACAATAAAAAAATAATGTATCATCTTAGTCCATAAGTGACTCAATGAATAAAAAGAACTACCATAAGAAGAACAACAGAAGTATAAAAAATAATTGTAGGTCCTCAAGCACTGTTACCAAGGCATGTTATATATTAATATATGTCTTAATTTACTGTTTAGAACAGGATTTAGACAAGTAATCTGACTGTCAGTTTGTCTGATGAAAACGTCTTCAAATACTGGAAAGAAGAAAAGGTTGGGGTTTTGTTTTGAACAACCCCCATGGTAAACAAGAGATTACAGTTAAAGATGATCTCACGCTTTGATAGTGGGGACAGAAGTTGTGCTCTGAAATACACAAACAAAACATACAATGGGCTATTTTGTGTATTGCTCTATTTATATTACCCATTGTCAGACATACTGATACACCAGAATGAGTAAATTGATAAAAACTTAATCTCCAAAAATTGGAGGATTCATTATTAATTATAGCTATTAATGATAAGTGCAACAATTTCCTTAGAATCATTAATCAAAAAGATTGGGAATTCTATCAGGAAGAAAAATCATAGCAGTTTAACTTCTGTTGATCTTCACCTTTTACTAAATAAGTAAATTACATTCCTTTTTATTTTTTCATATTATGAGATCATTTCCAAAGCTTAAAATAACTTGGCAGTTCTACAAACATTCTTATGTTTTCTTAACATTTCCTTGTTTACTTATTACATTCATTAGGTTTATGAACAGTGGTTTCCCAGCAAATTAGTAAAATATTGCAATATTCTTAAAAGGAAAGATAAAAGACCTCCCTAGTCAAAGGCAGTGCAAGCCAAAGGGCTCAGTTTTGGAACTCTCTCAGTAAATCCTTAAAATGATTAATCCTATTGATTCCAGCAACAAAACTATTTTCTAAAGAGATTGCTCATTAGTGTGGAAAAGATTATAAAATAGGGTCCAAAATACTGAAGATCAAAAAATGTGAGCTATTACTAGGATAACAGGTTTGATCCTGCTCTGTCAGGGGGGTTGGACTAGATGATCTTCTAGGTCCCTTCCAGCCCCTAATATCTGTGATTCTGTGATTCTGTGATTCTGTGATTCTGTGATTCTGTGATTCTGTGATTCTGTGAAGCAAAATGTCCAGGGAAGTGGTTGAATCCCTGTGCTTGGACATGTTGAAATGTTGTGCATATATGGGGCTTAGGAAGATGTTTTTGCAGTGGACTTGGTAGAGTTAGGTTAATGTTTGAACTCAATGATATTGAAGGTTTTTTCCAACAATCATATAATTGTTTAAACTGTTTAAATTCTATGATTCTGTGGAACAAAGGATGAGCTGGGAACAAGACAAACAACCTCACTTTTCTAAGCAAGTTTATATTCTTACCGTATCTTTTGTTTTATCATCATATTTAAAAACTGGTCACTGAAATAAAGGCTGCTTTTATCCTTCCCCCACCCCCAAAATGATCATCCCCCTTATGATCAGTTTGAATAATATCCTTTCAAGAATATGAGCTCTTGCATTTGCTGAAGCTTTCTGCTCCTTCCTTTTCACTTTTCTACATGCCTCTATAATTCTTGTTAATACACCATGTAAAAGCAGGAAGTTCTCAGTATCTCTTGGTAGTATCTTGCTCAGAATCTCTCAGTATCTTGCTTTTCTTGCAAGAATGGTCACTGAAATAGAAAGACTCTCTTGGGTGATTCAGAGGTGTAAATAAATTTGCACTGGTAAGTAAGAAAAAATAAATAGGTCCAAGAACTCTGAATAATCACCTGGAACTTAAGATAATGCAGCATTCCTGTTGTATTAGTCATGCCACCGTGTTTCTGAGATGGCAACTACGTCATAGTTTTCCCACTCTACAGCGGGTTCTGGCTCTTCCTGTTTGTTGCCCATGATGTGGGCATTGGTGTAGAAGCACTTCAGCTGGGCTTTTTACCCCATCACCTTTTCAGAAGGAGAATGTCTAATCCCTGCCTGACCATTCCTAGGTGCTTCCATGATTGCTACCCCTTGAGTCTTTGCTTTTGCATGGTACTCCATCCCCTGCTTCCATTGGGATGACAGACCAAAAAATATTGCTAGAAGGATGCTGGGTTCTGCGATCTTAAAGAGCAACTAGTGCCTAGAGGGATTTGTGAATGTCTTGACTTTGTTTAAAACTGCTAAGTCTCCACATCCTATCTGGGGTGTCCTTAGGGTGGTGGCCGCTGGAGATACGACCTAAGAAGTAAAATTATACATGGCCAGCTTTGCTGTATATAGGCAACTAAATAACCATAATAGGATTGATTACACCCTGCCTTCTGTACTCAGGTGTCTTATCTTCTATTCAACTCTACTGTAGCATTCCTGTCTGTATAAAAATTCTGTACAAGTTGTAGAGCAACTGACTACTAGCAATTGATAACAATTTGTAGAATCATAGAATCATAGAATGTTAGGGGTTGGAAGGGACCTAGAAGATCATCTAGTCCAACCCCCCTGACAGAGCAGGATCACCTAGTCCAAGTCACCCAAGAACGCATCTAGGCCGGTCTTGAATGTCTCCAGAGAAGGAGACTCCACAACTTCCCTGGGCAGCTCGTTCCAGAGCTCTGTCACCTTCACTGTGAAAAAGTTTTTCCTTGTGTTTACCCTAAATTTATTGTGCTCCAAATGACTTCCATTGCCTCTTGTCCTTTCATTGGATGACACTGAGCAGAGTCTGGCTCCATCCTCCTTACACTCACCCTCAGTACAGACATTGATGAGGTGATTTTGACACCAGCTAAGCAGAAGATACCTGAAAAGGGAAGAATACTGCCATTCAGTGCAGGCTCCCAGACAATGCGCTCCCCACTCTCAAACAGTCCTATTGTGAAAAGTGTTTTTTTGATCTAGCTCTTTAGAGATGCTTGATAAATACAACAAATTAAAGCAGGCATTGCTCTTAGTCCCATATATTTTTTTTATGTTTACCTAATAGTAAGACACAAGTGTGTGTCAATCACTTTATCACACACTGATGGGTGAAGTTTTTCAAACACTTCACTTGTGTTGATATAAAAAAACCCCAAAATTGATGTAAAAGTTCATCTGAAAAATCGTTGTCTCTACCAAGCATTCTGTAGTTGAGCTACAAGGTTAGTCTCTTTACTGCAGGAATAATAAATATTAAATTTCACTGAAGAATGCATCATATTATCCATCTCTTTCATTTATACTCTGGAATAGGCTATTTCAGGTTTTGTGGATTCTTATGGTAGAAGAGGAGAAATGTTCAAACTCAAATTTTCTACATGTGCAAATATGCTTTAAATGAAATAAAACAAAGGCAGACTGGCCAGATATTTGAGAGAGGAAATTCTGTGAACTGAGGTGATATCTTGCTGATTCTCTCTTGGAGTGGATATTAAAACCCATAAATACAGAAGCAAATCAAATTTGCTTATTTTTGATTTATTTTGAAGCTGGGTTTTGTGAAGTATGTGCTACCCTCATTTACACTGTCACTTCTATGTAAACTATATGACTAAATCATAATCATTCTGGCTAAAGAAACAACAACAAAAAAATAAAATCCAAAACCTCAAATCAGAAGATGATCAGTAGTCCACACTTTACAGATGAAGAGTTGAGGAATTAAAACAATGCTTTATTTCTTTAATTTCATAAGGTCTAAGATCTTTCATAAGGTCTAAGATTAGAGAATCTTATTGCATCTGATTGCAGCCAGTCCCTACATCCAGGCCAGTGTAAGACAATGTCATTTGACTGTAGGTATCTTCTAGGAAAGGATCTTGTGGGTGAAGAACCACAACGACTTGTTTGCTTTCTTTGGCAGTTGATAGTTTTCCAGCTGAAAAATCATTAAAAACTCAGAGCCTTCTTTCTCATTTTAACATTTCTGACTTTATTCTTTAACCAGCCACTTGTTCTTGTGTGCCTTTTTCTGATGGATTAAAGCCCTTTAGACTATCCAGTGTTTAATGTCCATGGAAGTGTTTAAAGTATGTAAATATATAAAGAATTTAAAAGGTCTTGCTATAAGACATTTGCTCCACCTCATCAGATCATTTTATGTTTGTTTCCTCCATTGTCTTCATATCTGATGTTTGTGTCTGCAGGCATATTTTGTATGTAGTATTGAGTATTGACTCTGTATTGAGTATTTGAACTTCAAAACAGTACAGATGCCTGGTATCCAGGTCATCAATGACACACGCAGAAGGAAAACCATACTTCTGGCTTCTACCCACTTTTCTTTATCCATCCAAGAACTTTGTTTCTTCATTTGCCTCATTCAGTCCTACTTCTCACACTGCTATTTACACAGCAGCCCATGCATTTGTTGGCATGACTAGCAGCCTTCCTTATATAACCATGACCATGTAATAAATGGTCACATTAAAGCATGTTTTGCATAAGTAGCTCACATTTCCCAATAGTTCCTTGTTTCATAAAGAAACATGCATATATATTTGTGTGTGTACATAAACCTCACATCTATATGCATATTATGAATGTATATATTTTATAGATGCTATGTTATATATGTTTTTTATATGCATTACTATACCCACCAAGGCCTCGTGCTTATTTGCCACCTTGTCAATCTGTGTCATCCAAAACTGTTACGAGCTTCTGTGCTTATAGATTTCTGCCAGAGCTACAGCCTGATCATCTGTCAGAGGCAGCTCTTCTCAGGATCATATCATAGAATCATATCATAGATATTAGGGATTGGAAGGGACCTAGAAGATCATCTAGTACAACCCCCCTGCCTGAGCAGCATCACCTAGACCAAGTAACCCAGGACCAGATCACGGCAGGCCTTCAGT